>DWLH01000066.1:0-42439 GCA_018249795.1 Heliconius telesiphe telesiphe | reverse complement strand
CTCGACACCAGAGCGAAGAAATGGAAATATAAATTTAAGTAAATATTTCATCTCCTCGAGTGGGGATCGAACCCACAACCAGTCGGTTTTACAGTCACACCTCGTGCCGCTGCGCCACGACTGGCCTGTTTTTGCCTTGGTGCCAAAAGGAAGAAATGAAAATATTCCTAAATAATTATTCATTCCTTCAAGTGGGGATCGAACCCACAACCGTCGCGTTATAGTCGCACCCTTGTGCCCCTTCGCTATGACGTCTTCAAAAGAAATAAATAAAAAGTAAGAAAAAGTCCTAAAATTAAATCTGCTCAGCCATGTACTAGCTAACTTCAGGGCGGCCAAGGCTCATCGACCATATTGTATTTTATATGTTTTTTTTTATTATATAGTGATTACTATAATAGTACTGCTCCTTCAAATGGTCCCATTGTTAGAGCTAACGGGTTAAACAGTACTAGTAAAGCTACTACTTCAAAGTAAAGATTATTAAAAAGAACAGTTAAGAGTATTTTTTATAAACTCGTATAATAAATATTTACTACAATGCTTCTGGTTCAATAAAGTATTGAAGCCAACACGTTAAATATAAATAACCTTTGGAAGGGCTTCTAGTCCTTTAAATACTGTAACATTCATTGGACATTGATGAGGAAACTCTTAGCCCTGATAAACCGACCGATTATTCTTAACTTAATGCAAACTGAGGCCAGTCGTGGCGCAGTGGTACGAAGTGCGACTGTAAAACCGACTGGTTGTGGGTTCGATCCCCACTCTAAGAGATGAAATATTTACTTAAATTTATATTTCCATTTATTCGCTCTGGTGTCGAGGCTAAGCGCGGCGTTGAGTTCGGCCACTCAACACGCATTGCATCCAGATTTAGTGCCGTGTGATCCCGGCCTAGAATAGGATCATCCTGGTACTGGTGGTGTCGTAAGAGGCGACTAAAGTACGTGTGGTAGAGTCACGTCGCCAGCAATGGCAACACGAATGGGCAGACTCGACAGGATCATTTCCGCCCCCGGCATTTAAAACCGGCGTTAAGTAGTAGCTTTATGTCACTACGTTTCGCATTAGGTAATGCCGGGCTCCGGCGCCCAACACACCTTAAAGGCAAGCAACGCACCTGTAGCTCCTCTGGCGTTGCACGGTGTCGTGGGCGGCGGTATCACTTACCATCAGGTGACCCGAACGAACGCTCGTTTGCATTGTCCTGTTCCATAAAAAAAAAAAAAGAATTCGGCAGAAAGTGGGGAACAGAGTGTCTTAACACTTGGTTCCCTCTGCCTACCCTGCTGTGTGCGGGATACAGCGTGAAGCTGATTTTGATTAATACAAACTAATAAGTTAATTAAGAAAGATACAGCAACAAAAAAGGGACGGACAGAACGGTTAAATAGTACTATCTTGTATTTAAGCCAGAAGTGAATTGAAGGATTTGTACCCCTACAAGGATTTGTACCCCTATTGTACAAGTATTGATATTAGTTATAAATAATATTTGTAAATACGCTATATCAGCGCCCTAAATTTATTCGCTACAAATGCAATTGTGTAATTATTTTCCGCTATTGTTTTGTAGCGTATAAATAACCAAATTAAATATATAATAAGAAAGTATAGAAATATATTTAAAAAAAATACTTTAAAAAATTACTATATAACATATACCGCCTTGTTTACTTTAGCTACTTCCATAGTATTATGTCCTACGGCATTCTACTTTGGGGTAATGCAGCCGGAATTAAATCAATTTTTGTCTTGCAGAAGCGAGCTATTCGCGCAATCTATAACTTGGGCCCTAAAGAATCGCTAAGGCAATAATTTAAAGAAATTAATATATTGACAGTTACATCTCAATACATTTTTGAAAATGTTATGTACGTTAAGAAAAAGGGAATCTGGGAAACTATTGTTAAGACACTCCCGCTCCCCACTTCTCGCTAAACGCTAGAGTGTGGTGGAATTTAATGATACGCTTTGTCTCTTTACCAGAGCGAAGAAATGAAAGTATTAAATATGAAATTTGTTCGAGTGGGATCGAACCCACACCGTGGCTCTTGTGTAGTTGTTGAATGATGTATTTCCCGTTTGGCAGGCCAACAGGCACATGTCGCAAGGCAGCTACCCGGCCGCCGTGGAGCTCTACAACGCGGCCCTAGAGGAGTGTCCGGACTGCGCCATCTTGTTCTCTAACAGAGCGGCCGCGCTCATGAGGAGGGGATGGTAGGCTTCTTTATTTTATATCATTTTGTAATTACCCTTTCAAGCAGCCAGGTAGTGCTTGCAACTTCTTAGGGACAGAGTACAGTCAACTTGAGTTAGCTGTAGATGGCTGCGATAATTTCATTTTAGGATTTTTTTACTTTTGATTAATTTTTTCGCCAGTGAATAACGCGCAATACTTCAGAAAACCTAACCCCTCTTCTCTCCATATCCGGTGTCGCTGTAAAGGGCAATAGAGCTAATAGCTTTAACCTCAAGTGTACATTTTTTAGGGCTCTCCATAAAAACTACAAACGAAAGAATGTGGGAACTTGTCTATCAATATGTTGCTTAGTCTAATTTTTAAAGCATTGTATATGTTTCTTTTTACATACAACCGTTCGCCCCTCAACACACAATACCTCGACGGAAAGTTGGCTACGGGAATGTCTTAAAACTAGGTCCTCACTGCCACCCTGCTATATACGGCGTAGAGCTGGCATATGATAATGTATGTATATATTATTATTATTTGTAGGTGTGGCGACGCGTACGCAGCAATTCGCGATTGTTACACCGCCATCAAATTAGACCCTAATCACGTTAAATCTCACTTTAGATTAGCAAAGGGATTGATGGACTTGAAACGAGCTAAGGAGGCTCACGAGTGTTTGTTATATTTTAAGGTATGTTTTGTTCTTTTTTTTTCACGCTTTATTATGTATTTACTGGGATAGGTGGTGACAACATTGTTTTTCTCAAGCTCTCCGTTGTTGGTATTGCCAACGCTGCCCTTCGTCTCTGCGGGCGGTTATCACTTGCCATCAGGTGACCCGATTTTGTAAATACATTGCTAAGTGTTTAATACGAGATTGTTCATGTCTACCCTGCTATATGCGAGATACGGCGTGAAATTATTATAAACTACTATTTAACAGACTATTATATATTTTTAGACATTTTTAAACTGTTGTTCCTCACTTAGGAAAGAAAAACACTTATTAAGAAAATGTATAAAAAATTGAACGTAGCGAGGTTTGAACCCACACCTCTTTGGACACCGTCCAAGCGCTCTGACCAACTAAGCCATACATTCTCATCGAGCTACGTCGAAATTCTTATACATTTGTTACAACTTATTTACGTTGTTAGTATCTCTGTAGGGAGATTTTTACAAATTTCTGCTACCCAAAGATAATTATTTAGAATTATCGTTTGGCAAGAGAGAATGCTATGTTTTAAATATTTTTACACATTTTTAACGTTTTGCTCTATAACTAGGACAGAAAAGTTCTTTCCTGATTCCTTAATAAGATAATATATTTTTTTGCAGGATAAATTCCCGAAACACGCGGAGAGCCACGCTGTGTTCTTATTACAAAAGGATATAAATATGGCGCTGGAATCTATGGAGAATCAGCAATTGTCGGAGCCTCGTGAGTTTATTTTTATGTGCCACATAAAAAGTTACCGCCGTCCCGTCGCCGCCCTTTCCGTCTAAGTTAACGCCGCGTGTTACCTTGCCAAAGCTGGAAAATATAATAAGAATGAAAATATTTTAATAATCTGCCCTCAAATTAGAATTGTCTCGTTTAATAATAACAGTTATAATATAGTAGTTGTGGTTTCGTTCTGTCGTTGGAGAGTTGTCTGTAGATAGAACCGGGTAATCTCAGAAACTACTGAATCTAATAAAAAAAAATCCTCCGTTTTACATAGACTATGTATCGCGGAAGGCCATGGAGTATCTTACATGACGTCAGTCGTTTCGATGTAACTCACTGTTCCTGCGGTCAGAGCTACCTCCCACACTTAGATTATGTCATGCATACGCATGTCTAAGATATTTTCTTTTTGCCATAATGGCGGAACTGCAGGTGGAAATTAGTTATTATTAATTATAATGTCTGATTATACAAAGTGTAGTTTTTTACAAAATAAAACAAAAATAGGATATAAATTCTCTCTACCAAAATAATCCAAAATTAAAATATATTAAGATTTTTCCTAACATATAGCTAAGTTAGCTGAAGAGGGCTGCGCAGATTTGACTTTAGGCAGATTATCTTTCATACTTTTTATATTTTTTCCCGAGTGCACAATAGATGAACAAAAGTTCAAAAGTCTAAGCTATCATAATATAAACATTATATATAATTTGTAAAGAAAACCTAAAAAACATCGAAAACTTTCATAATGCGCGAGTTTCTGAAGTGGATGCGAGCCGCTGTAGTATGTGTCTATTTTTTGTTCATAAATGAAAAACGAAGGTCAGTGATATTTTTTAAACATTTTTAAAGTGTTATTCCACACTTAGGAAAGAAAATTACTTATTTAGAAAACGTATAAAAATTTGAACGTAGCGGGACTCGAACCCGCGCCTCCTGGAAACCGACCAGGTCGGTTTCCAGGAGGTATTGAAGGTCAGTGACGTCTAATGTGGATGTCTAGTAGACCAGCTGAGGTATAGGAATTAAAGATATGGTGCCGTAACAAAGAATGCTCAGTCCGATGAGTATTATTGGTAATCCTAATAAATTTGATGAACAGAAACATCTGATGTGGAGCTCTAATAGACCTGCTAAAGTATTATAAATAGGCATATGTTTGCTTATCAAAAATTGTTTAGTCTGATGAGATCTTTTACAGTTTAGTCTATGAATTTGTGATATGGTTCCTTATTAAAAATTGGTCAGCATGTGATGAGTATTATTGATTGACATAAGGTCTCTCGAAACTCTCTCGAGGTTTCTGATCCTTTGGCCATAATACATAAAATATGGAACTCTTATAGACAAGGTGAACTATAAGAACCAGCCAAAAGAGCCAACCAGGCAAACCGGCGTCGCACGACGGGCACAATATTTAATATTGTATTTGTATTTTATTTCCAGCCACAGACGACGACGGTCAAGGCGGTAGTGCCCTGGAAAAGCAACTGCGCACTTCCGCCCTAGATTACAAGGAGAGGTTCCTCGGGCACTGCAACACCACCACTGATATAAAGGAGGCTAACTTCTTGGGGCCCGATGCTAATTTTATAGCGGCTGGGTGAGATTTCGCTTTCTTTTTTTGAAGTACATTTTTTTTGTGTGACTTTTGAATTTAATAGGATTTGAACCCGAGAATCCTGTAATTAGTTTTCGTTATTTAGATAAGCCAAGTTATGTTAATATTTATACTATTCACATAAGATTGTTAAAATCTGATATAAAATAAATTATATAGAATTTTAAAAAAATACAATATTTTCTGAGCGGGATTTGCACCCATTCTTTATAAAAGACACGCGAATATGGCGTTGGTAGTATGACAATAATTTGCATGATGATTTTTTTTTATATTTATTGTTAAATGCGTTACGATTACATTAATTACTTCAATATGTACATACAATTGTATTAAAAAAATAACTAATAATCACTAAGCTTTGTCCTAACAGTTAAATTATATGAGGTTAGCAGCGCACGGGCACGAGCGTTCGACTGTAAGAAAGTGAAATATCTAATTCTTCGCTCTGGTGTCGAGGCAAAGTGCGGCGTTGAGTTCTGCCACTCAACATACAATGCCTCCATTGGCGGAAAATGGAGAACGGAAGTCCGGACAGGACGAGACTAGGTTCCTACGTTCCCCCTGCCTACAATGAACATTTAATCTGTATTTACCAACTGTACTTCACAGTTCCGACGACGGCCGCCTGTTCATATGGTCGCGTCACTCCGGCAACATAGCGCGGTGCCTCAACGGCGACGAGTCCATAGTGAACTGCGTACAACTACACCCCAACGGCCTGATGCTGGCCACGAGCGGAATCGAAGCCGTCATCCGCCTGTGGAGCCCTAGGCCTCTGGAGGAGGTGGAGCCGAGACTAGAGAACAACGCGAACTGTGCGGCCGCGGCCGTCGCCAACCAGCAGAGGATGAGGAGCGATCCGTTCGAAGCCATGTTGCTCAATATCAGTTTTGCGGGAGGCGAGAGGGACCTGCATTCGCCGGCCTGTAGGCCTACTTAGCACGTGTTTTCGGGGAAAAGGTGACTTTTTATTTAATTATATAGATTTCGATTGAGAATCTAATAGGTCGATTTCAAAAAATGTCCAAGAGTCGTTGACAGTTGACGTGTATGTTTTATTTTTAAAAGTTGCCGCTATATATATATATCGAATATATAACTGATGCCTCTCAGTTCACAATAAAATTGGGCAATTAGAATTGATCTGCCCCGTGTTTTAGAATATTATATTAGCTTTAGATTTATATTATATTAGAATATTATAATAGCTCAAGTTGTACAGTGTGCTTGTCTTCACCACTTTGGAAATCATGAAATGAAAATAATAATACTACGTCTGAACTGTTGAAGAATCTTGATTATTTTATTTTGATGTATTGGTTTGATTTTCTTCCCTATATGCTGCTCCCGTAAAATTAAATGTACAGTAGGTAAAAAAAGTATTTGCACACCTAACTTTTTTGAAGTTACTTCGCCAAAAAACCAGAATGATTTCAGTTAATTATTGTATTTATTAACTTATTCTATATATATTTCGAATCGGTTAATAAAAATTCTTAGAAAATAAAAATGACAACATGAGACAGTAATAACACATACTTTAAAGCTAAATAAGTATTTGTACACCAATCTTCTTGTACGTATTTTGTTAACATTTCTACAACAAAAAAAAAGAAAAGGCAATTAATATTTTGTGTGCATTCCATTAGCATCAATGATGGCTTGCAATCTCCTTGGCATTCCACTAATTTGGATGTTGTTTGAATCGAGATTTGAGCCCATTTTTCCACCAAAGCACGCTTCACTTAAAATTTTCACTTTCCGCACATTTAAATGAAGCAGATGCCATACATTTTCAATTGGGTTGATGTCTGGCGATTACATTGTACAGCAACCATTCCTTAGTCTTCATAGCTGTATGCTTAGGATCATGGTCCTGCTGATAGTAATATGTCTCACTTATGCCTAATTTTGATGCGCTGGAGGATAAATTATCGCGCAACACTTTAACATAATCTACTGCTTTCATTGTTCCTTCAGCAAAAGCCAAGTTTCCGACACCATTTGCTGCCATGCAGCCCCAAACCATTACATGGCCACCGCCGTGTTTGACCGTACTATGCATATGTTTTGCCTGCCGTTCTTCTTTGTCCATCTTCAAATCTTTGTCCATCTGATACAAAAAGTAAACTTACTTTCATCAGAAAAAAAATTATTTTTCCAAAATTCTACAGGCCTATTTACATATTCTTTCGCGAATGTTAGTCTTTTTTCTCTATTGGCCTCACTTATAAAAGTCTTTTTCCTCGCTGTTCTGCCGTAAAGACCAGTATTATGCAGTACATTTCTTACAGTTTGGGCACAGACAACCTTACCCAAACTTGAAGCAATGTCATTTGCTAAACTTTGAGTGCTTGTAAATGGTTTATTTTGAACTGATTTTACAATTTACCGCCTATTTATTGTTAACTTAGCTTCTTCGGACGACCGGACCTTGTTTTATTTTCACCACTTCCCGTTTCTTCTTGCTTTTTTATATAAACCGTACTGTCGAGTAATTTAACTTTAAATCTGCACCGATTTGGCGATAATTTCGACCTTTATTACGGAGTAAAATAATTTCTTCACGCGTCGATAACGACAATTTAATTTTTTTTGGCATGTTTGCTTTAAAAAAAAATTCTGAACACTAAACAAAAGTCTCGATATTAGGATACGTTTCCCGAAGTTCGTGTGTATACGAAAGATGTTGATATTTTACGTAAAGTGTCAAAATGTGGCGGGAAAAACATTGTATCAAGGGAATGGTTGGTGTGCAAATACTTATTTGACTTTAAAATATGTGCTCTTACCATCTCATTTTTTTATTCTATTTTCTAAGGATTTTTATTAATCGATTCAAAATATATATAGATTAAGCTATTAAATACAATAATTAACTAAACTCCTTCTATTTTTTTGTACTTATGACTATAAAAATTTGGTGTGCAAATACTTTTTAGCGACGTAGTTTGATGAGAACGTAGGGAACGGTCAGAGCGCCTGGTCGGTTTCCAGGAGGCGCGGGTTCGAGTCCCGTATATTTTATTAAATGTATATATAAAATAGTTTTAAATTGCTACGTTCAGTTCTGCAATGTTGAAAATTCCAGTGGAAAGAGAAGTCTTAACTACTTTTTTAATAGTTCAATTTTTTTTCTTTACAGGTAACAAGACAGTGGGTTGATATTTAAAGAAATAGTCGGTTTGTTTGTAATTTTGTAAATATAACATTTTTTTTTCCACTTTTTTAAACTAAGATAGTTGGTTTTTTTATTTCACTCATCTCTATATGGTGCCAATGTGCTTGGTTTATTTTTTATTTAAATAAAAAAATGCTTTATAGAAAGACGCATGTGTGAGGAATATGATTATGACGTTCGGACGAACACATAACAATTAAAGAGTTCATTTTTTTTATTGTATTCATAATTTTGCAATTTGTTAGAAGATCTCGGAATAAAGAATTAAAAGCTATATTAATTATAAAACTATAAAAAATCATGAGAATGATCATTTTTACCTATGCATATTGTTGAAAAATTACAGATAAAACTATTTTCACACTTAAGAAAGAAAAATAGTTAATTAGAAAACGTTTAAAAATTTGAACGTAGCGCGACTCGAACCGGCGCCTCCTGGAAACCGACCAGGAGGCGCGGGTTTGAATTTTTATACGTTTTCTAAATAAGTATAAAACAAGATTTATTTAAAATGAAACTCTTGAACCGGACTAATCGCGTATTTAGTATTAAACATTTTGTATAAGCTGACGTTTCGAATACGGAGTATAGAGTAGTTCGTGGTCACGAGTAGACCACGGACTACTGCAAAATAGATAATACTAAATATACGCAATTTATCCCACTAAAGAGTTTTATTTAAAATGTGTAATAATCGCAAAATCAAAGATTTTATCATAAAATTAAATTTATTTTTAAATTAAGTGTATTTTAAGTTTGTTAATGAGTAATATATATAATTAGATTTCTGTTTTTATGTTTTATAATAGTGTATTCTAAACTTTTATTCAAAATTGTGTATAATATTAAAAATATGATCCCAAGATCTAATCATAATAAAAAATTAACGGATTTGACAGAAAAATACTTTAATCATAAAAAAAAACAAAAAATATTTCAAACATGTAAATCTACGCATAGTTTATATATTGTAAATATTTAAATTTATATTAGTATACATAATATGTACTATACTATATTTTATCATTATAGAGTTACTATCACACTCAAAGACGTCAGCGTCAAGTGACACTAAATAACTTCTATAATTAACATTTTATTTCATTTAACTATTAATTGACGTCTGTGGGTCCTTATTAAAATTGAGCATTTAGAATTATCTGCCACCAGTGCTTCTCAACCTGTATATCGTATAATGGCTCAACGTTATATATTATTCTAGTTTTGTCTGTATAATTATTTAAACTATGTTAATTATAGGAAATATATAAAATAATGTAATATTTTAAAATTTAAATAAGGATATAAACATTAAAACTGAGTTATGAGGTTTGTTATAAATTAAAAGTTTTTTTTTGCAAATTATGATTCAGCGTCTAAAATATATTATATTTGCATTTTTCATACAATATTATGAGGTAGGCAGAACAAACCTAGTGTCCAGACACTCCGTTCTCCACTTTTTGCTCAATTTCGAGACATTCTGTTTTGAGTGGAGTTTTTTGTTTCTAATTCATCTAAGAAAGTTGAAATGATAAAATGATAGACAAATATATATTATTTATTAGTAAAGTAATTGCAATAAGTTTTTTTTATGATTGAATATTTAAAAACTTAAGTCTTGTATTGATATTTGATTACTTTAATATTTATATCACTGTGGTAATAAGTTTATATAACTCTACGAACTCTTAACAATTTTGCTTTGACTTTTGACTGACATGCGTTGTAATCATTTATTGTTATTATTTTTTTTAGCTTCATGCTGTATCTTGTATATAGCAGGGTAGGTAAAGGGAACCTGGTGATGACACTCCGTTCCCCTTGCACCGCCCAATTCGAGACATTGCACGTTGAGTGGCGGAATTTAATGCGTCGCTTTGTCTTGTAACCAGAGCGGGGGAATTGAAATAATTCGTTCTTTCGAGTGGGAATCTAACCCACAACCGTTGCGTTTATAGTCAGATGATGTGCCGCTGCGTCACGACGGCCTCAATTTATATAATCATTAAAAAAAGTGTATAAATATATTGAATACATTTTTTTATTATATTACCATTAAGACTCATCATATCTCAGTCATCATAGATTTGTTTAATTTTCTACATATCTAAGATATTCCGGATTTTCTTATATAAAACTATTTTTTTCTTAAATTCTATTATTATATATTGTTTTCATATATCTATTTAATATGTATGAGAGGTCACTAAAGTGAATATTAAATAAAGTTACTTGAAAGGGCCAATCGCGGATGTTTGTAGTTCATAAAGAAACTTCTCGTAGCGTCACACTCAGAAACGTCAATTAACACTTAACTAGCATTAAATATACTATATTTATGAAGCTATTTAACGTCAATTTAATGCTAATTGAGGTCTCCAAGTGTGATTTAAGCTTATCATAAGAATCGCCTTGATTAGTAATAGATATAGATAACGAAAGCGATATATTTTTTATTTTGTTACTTTATTATTTCCACATACACCTTGTCGAGCGATATTATAATAAAAGTCAGTAGTATTGTGATAGAACGTACCCGATATGAGGTTATTTATTAAACATTCTGAATTATTACATGTTGTTTTATTTTAATATCCTTTTTTACGTTTGACCGATTGCAAACGCGATGGTTGTGGATTGAATCCACGCTCTGGAAAGAAAAATGCGGCGTTGAGCTACGCCATTCAACACGCAATGTCTCGAAAATTGGGTGGAAAGTGAGAACGAGATCGACGAACGAACGAGAACCTTGTGTTAAGGCACTCTGTTATAAATTTTCGAATTAAAATTATTTTAGGAAACTACTTCATGCAAACAGTATTTAAAAGAATTTTGAATGGTTCGTAGTTCATACTACTGTGGTTTTATGGTAATCATTAATAAAAATAAGAGTCCTATTTAATAAAAGATTTCTTTATTATGACAGGTATAGCAACGTATACAATAATATATTTAATTATACGTTATACAAAAATATACAGTAAACAAATTATACGATTATCGTATGACGGAAATCAGCTGTAAAAATGTAAAAAATAAAGTATATTCTATAAAATATATATTTTTTTATTTATCAGAGGTTGTCACGGAGCAGTGGTACAGCGTCTATCAACGGTATGGTTGTGAATTCGACTCCATATCAGGGAACGAATCATTTTCGTTTTCCCGCCCTGGCTTAGCCGTTGTGCAAAACAACGAATTAAAATTATGTTAATATAAACGCATACTAAATATTTTAATTAAAAAAATTCAGCTCGCAGCTTCACGCTGTATCTCGCACACAGCAGTGTAGGCGAGCGAACACATGAAAATATAAAAACGTACTTAGCGTTTTTACAGCAATAATACAAAAACTGTATAAGTTACACAAATCATTTAGGTCTACTTGTATTCATGGGCGTATCTAGAGATATTTTTGTATATTTTTAGGGTCCTTGACTTCAGGTTTGAACATATATGTTCGCGTAAACGTTTTTTTTTATGGTAATTTTTTATTAGAAAACTTTCTAGGGCATACACAAGCCAAACCGCCCTTCCTGTTCAAAAACATTTTTTTTGTATATTTTTATAGACTTTTACTTTATTTTTTCATTAGTGCCAACTTGACATGTTGATAGTCGCATCTAGGAGAAGGAACTCAGCCCCCGTTGGCGGTAGCGACGCCAACGGTGGTGGAGTTACCAGGCCCAGACACGGTCTCTTCTTATTTCTAGTAACTCCTTCTTTCTTCTAGAAACGTCTTCTTTCTTCTAAAATATTCTTATGCCTTCTCGTAGGATCTCGTCTGTGTATTACATAATAAGTACTATTTTTAAAGAGCTTTAATTTTTATATTTGAAAGATAGAAAGTAATTCGTGTAAAAAATATACTATAATTTTATTCTAAATCAGCAACTTTTTTGTAAAAGTAAAATTTTATGAAACATACAACTATAATAACATACATTATAAGTACACGTTAAAATACGGCTATATACATTTATTAATGTCAGAGAAAACTTAGTTGGTAAATTAGTGATGTGACCACATCGTAGAGTATTATTCTTTATTTTAACTGTTGAGTTTGTTGCCGGCTCGCCTCAGCAAAACTGCCTTCTGAACTGGTGGACATTTTTTTGTACATTCATTCGACGATTCAAAAATGCTTTCTATTTAAAATTTGAATTTAGCATAATCGTTGCAATCCGCTGAAATAAAAAAAAAGGATTAAGAAATGTCTAAAATTTCCTAGATTTTGCCTAATCTGTGTTATTAAATTATTTCGAACGTGAATCGAACCCAAAACCTCGGCGTACATTTTATAATATCTCCTTTTTATGAATATTTTCAACCACAAAAATAAACATCTAAAATACGCGATGATTCGTTCTCATTCGGTGGATATATTATTATTATTTTTTTTTAACTAATCCGTAAATTTGCTAATAAACACGCAATGTTTCAAAATGACCAGGGGACCTAGCGTTAAGACACTCCATTCCCATTAAGACACTTCAGTTCCCCACTTTCCGCCGAATTCTGGAGGCATTGCGGGCTGAGTGTTGGAACTCAACGCCGCGATGCGGCTCATGCTGAGATTTGAACCTGCCGCGATTACTAAATTCTACTAGTGAATAATAAGCAAAATGAATACTAGGAACTACTGGTTTCAGTTGCACAATTTTTTTGTGTTGGATAGTCTATTTATTAATATTGAACACTATTAATAACTTAACGCCGTACTTCGTCTCCCAGAGAGGGGAAATAATATTAAATTAAATATAATCATTGCCCCGTTTAAAATCTACGTAATTTAATGAAATACTACATAATTTGTATATTATTTATAATTTCAAACACGTTTTGTATGGACGCCGAAAGCATTTCGTGTAGAAAGGACTATGGACTTTTATTTTTAGTCTGATCCTCTTTTGAGATTCCCAAAGGAGCCGAAACGTAAAGAATTTAAAAAAAAGCAAGACTCAAGGGCCGTATTTAGAAAGGAAGATTTTGTGGCAATTTAAATCTTATTTCTAAAAATTATAAAGTATATAATTGAGTGTAATTTAAATTTGTAGTATAAAAAGACTGTGTCAATCTAATATGCATGCGCCATTTTAATTAGTTTTAATTATAATCTATATAGCGACGGTTGTGAGTTAGATTCCAACTCGGAAGAACAAATTATTTTCATTTCCACGCTCTGGTAAAAAGACAAAGCGCGGCGTTGAGTTTCGCCACTCAATAAGAGTGCAGTGCAGATAGTGCACAACAAATTAGTAAAATATTTTAATTTATTTTTTCTTTAATTTATTTTCGAGACAAATATTTAATGGCGTTCCCTAAATATGTGTTAAAAAATCAGTAATATACTTGAAAAATAAAACGTAGTGACTTTAGGTATTATATAAAAACACGTCACTTGTGGGGTTCGAACTTACAATCAACCTTAAACAGTTCCAAGCCCACCGTCTTAACGAATTTAAAGTTGATTTAAAAAAGACAAAGCCTACAGTAATAACGTTGATACATGAGATATTTAGATTTTTTAGTTCTCATAATGAATCGACAGAAAATCTTGCGTGGGCGCACCTACGCTTTTTATTAATAAAATAGACCTTATTTTCATATAAATAAAGTTGAAATATAATTTTATTTTAGTTGTAAATTGATCGGTTTGGAGCATTCGAGTGTTGATGTAGAAGAAAGTTGATAGTTACAAAGAATGTTAGAATTTTATCGATATATTTTTTTATTGTAATAGTTAAGGCACAGTGTCTGACTGTAAACGCGACGGTCGTGGGTTCAATTCTCCCTGAGGGAATTAAATTATTTAAAGTGCGGCGTTGAATTTAGCCATTAAATTCGCAATATTTTTAATTCAATTGGAAAATCACGAAAGGTCACTTTATTCGTCTGAGACTAAAAATATACCTATTAAATATAAAGGTTTTGCCTCAACAGTATTCAAAGGTAAAGCCATGTGCAGTCAAGCCTACCCCCACTGTGCCACATCAGCGTATATTCACTTATTAAATGCATTTTTGCGATAACACACCATTCCCCCTGAAGGGGGAATGTGTGAATACAAACACGTGTTCACGATGCGGGTTCTTTAGCAGTGACCTAATTCATTTTTAAATATAAATTATTATTTGAGCTTCACGCTGTACTAAGACACTTCGTTCCCCACGCACCGCTCAATTTTCGAAACATTGCGTGGGTTGAATAGCGGAGCTTAACTTCGCGTTTTGTCTTGTCACCAGAACGAAGGAAAATAAATATTTCATTACCTCGAGTGGCAATCGAACTCACAACCGCTTTATAGTCAGACGCTGGACACGCTGCCGGTGCGCCACGGCGGTGTTATAAATAATTTTAAGTGAAATGTGTCATTTATTGGTTACTTCATTTAGTTATTTCTCAATTAAGTATCTATGGAAGCATTATAGGGAAAATAGCAATTCTGACTGATAATTCGTCAGTCGTGGGTTCGATTCCAATCCGATAAATATTTTTAACTTAAAAAAATCAAATTAAATCAGCTTCACGCTGTATCTTGCACACAGCAGGGTAGGCAGAGGGAACCTAGTGTTATGACACTAGGTTCCCTTCCTAGGTTTCCCAGTCTGGTCAGTCATTTATTCTCAAATCTACGTCATCTACCACGGCAAAATGTGGGAATGGAGAACGGAGTGTCCGTTATATATTTTTTTCTGTGTACCCTGCTATGTAGGGAAGGTGCGTGTAGGTAAAGTTAGCTTTATCTATTTATTTTTAGTTTCACGCTTTATCCCTAGCGGCAGAGAACGCAGCGCCAAACGATACATTCTGTGCATCTCTTTCACCTCGCCCATTGTCATCAACTCGAAGTTGTCCTTCTCTGAACCTGTCTCTCTTACCACTCACTCTGGTTCATATTTTTTTTGCCATTCTTTCGTCACACATTTGACTGACGTGCCCAAACCACCTGAACACGTTCTTCATCATTCTCCATGTGATGTGCTCGTTTATTTAGATTTATAATTTATTTCTTAATGTTGTATTTGAAACATTTTTCATCTTTGGTTATTTAACCGGTCTTCCATATTTTCATTTTCTTCTTCTTACTTCTTAATTATCGCGTCTGATTTAAATGTTTCCTATAACAAAAGGAAAAAATATGTTATTATGATTTTTAATCCATACTATATGTATAAACATTATGTAATAATTGATGCCATCGTGGTGCAGCGGCACAGCATCTGACTGTAAACAGGATGGTTGTAGGTTCGATTTCGATTCGGGTACGTCTTATGTTAATTTTCACCTCACGAACCAGTAGTTCCTGTGATTATCTTGTTTAACGAGACAAACCCTTTTACTTTATAATATTAGTATAGAATATAAGGTAGGTATTTATATATAAAACAATAGAACTTCCAGTTCTAAAGAAAACAATCATTTCCCAGTAATCTATGAATAATGCAGGCGAGACAAAAGTACAATGCATGTGGATCATATAAATATTATAAAATATTAATTATTTATAATATCTACTTATAAGTACTTCATCATGTCGTTGCATTGGAATTCGCTTAATTAGACGAAATCGAGTCTAGCTCTGAAAAAATGTATAATGTTATACATATATTTTAACTCTTTCTCTACCTTTAAATGACCAGAAATAAAAAAGTAGTAATGCGTTAAAACAAAAAATGGCAAGATAAAGTTTATTACTACCGATTTAATAAAGGTTCAACTTAATATATTATAATTATTAAGAGGTACGTAAAAATAGAACTATAAACTTTGATATTACGTAATTATTTTGTCATATCAAACATGAATTTGAGGCTTGTGACGCAGGGGCGGGCACAAGCGTGCGGAAATTTTCATTTCTTCGAATATTTTCTGTTTTTACTAGACATTCCGTTTCTCATTTTCAATTCTGGAAGTATTGCGCTTCACCTCGACACCAGATCGAAGAAATGAAAATATAAATTCAAATTTATATTTTAAACATACAAAGAAATGATTTTAAACTAAATAACTTCACCAATTACGCGCTAAAACAAAAATGTAGAGCATATAATTAAAAAAACTTAAAAATCCTTCCAAAGGCCTACCTTAAGATTGGTCGAGATAAGCGACCTCGTCTGAACCTTTTGATAACAAATTAAATATTATAACAAGATAATTTCAAACCTCACCTTAGATTTGGAGTCAATGGTGGTTATCGTATATATTTTTGTTTTTATTATTATATATTTATTAGACGGGAAAACTTAAAGGAAAAAAGCTATTTGATTTTGGTAAGAATATAGCGCGGCGTTGAGTTCCGCTACTCAACATGTCTTTTAATATTGGAGATTGGAGTCTTACCACTAGGTGCTCTTTGTCTATCCCGCTTATGAAGGAAAAACCGTAAAGTTACTAATATATAATAATATAATTCGTTCCCCCGACTAAGGAAACCGCAACAATCGCCTTACCGCCAATCGCTCGCGTCAGTACAGTATATTTTATGTAAAAATCTATTAACTCTACTCTCTATATTATGCGCATACTCAGCGAAAAATGGATTACATCGAATGCAATTCGTCGTAGGCTAATAAATTATTCGTCTTTCGTCTATGTACGTCTCACTCTAACATTATGCTTTTCCACTATTTCCGCTCTTTGATGCGTTATGCTTTGGGAGGAAATGAAAATATAAAATAATTTATTCTCCCCCCAGTGGGAGTCGAACCCAGCACAAGTCGACGGCCTCTATATTACGTAGATTTAGTGTAAAACTTTACATTTTTAAAAGTAAAAAAAGATTGTATCGAGCTTCATTTGTGCACTTCGGAACGGGAAGTGTGCATCGGTGCATCGTTGTAGTATTTTTACGTTATTTCCCTTTTACTGGATGTCTGACCGTCTATATTACTATAATTGTTACCACTATGTATTACCACCGTTCGCGTAACATCAAGATATTTTCGAGTTCGTATTCATAAATATTCAATGAGAAAAAATAATATTGCATTACAGAATGAGCTGACAATTGTAACTCGAATTTGAGTTGAAATTTATTTTATTATACATAAATAAAAAATATTTTTTTAATAATTATTATAATATAATGAGTATTCCCACCAACAATCCACCTAACACAAAATGCCCCGAGAATTCGGCGGAAACTGAGGAATGGAGAGTGCTTACACTAGCAACAGAGAGTGCTTACACACGTGCTTCCCAAGTTTCCCCTGCCTACCCTGCTATATGCGGGATATAGCGTGCAACTATAAAAACACAAATTACAAATAGTGTATATGAAATATAATTCGTTATTCATACATAAACTACCCCGAATAGTTAACTTGCACCTGTAACTTGCTTAGGATTTTGGATGCACCTGCCTTTATTTCATATTAAAAGTCCAATGTCCATTAAAAAATACATTGTAATTTTTATATAAAATAATTTGTCGCCTATTTATATTTTTATAATAACTACTTTTTTATTCTGTTGTCTGGTTTAGTAATTATTTAATAAATTAATAATAATGAAAACCACTTTTATCGATATTTTTTGATGCTTATTGTATTTTAGGACTATTGCAATTATATTATAGGCTATGGCTGCATATAGCGATTTTTGCACTTTTGAAGCATGGAATATCTTTTTGATCTCTTTTGTTTTGTAGGATACTCTAAAAGCATATCGGGACAAGTCGCTCTGTTTTCTATTTTCAGCTGAAGAAAAGTGGACGTGTGGAGATATATGTACGTGGTGCACATTCAAATAAGAGCTACATCCATTTTATAATACGCTAAACACATTTAAACAGGTTTAAAGCCAACAATAGTATAAAAACATGTAAGATTATATCAATTTTATATAAAATTGGGAATTTGAAAATCTACAAAAAAATAGGTGAAACAGTCAAAGTTATCATCTATAGCTAAAAAATGAGCCACTATTTTAGATATAACGTAACATTATGTGAGTCAGACGTTAGTTTCTGACCTCGAAAGAAAGCACAAGGTCATTTCACTCCAGTTATTACCATCGTTACAAAAACTCACTTGGCCTTGAACAGAGTCAACGATCGGGAACCCTCGCATCCGATGCATGTCTGTCCGTCTCGCTCTAACGCCTAAAGGAAATGTTGCTGTCTCTCTCACACTTCCCACCGGCCAATGGGAAGGCTGCGCCTGCGCATCGCGCGTTTGCTCAACTGGATCGATAGGGTAGTGCTTTTTTCTAAAGCTTTTATTACTTTTTAACCAACTTAACATAAAATGGTACCTAAATTCCTACGTTTGTTGGGTTGATAATGTGAGATTTTTAATTTCTTTTCAGCGTAATTGACGGAGGGAATTTGAGGGAGAGACGAGAGTTTTTTGTTGTCATCTCGTATATGATATTGTTTTTTGTTGATAAAACAAGATAGATATTTAGAATTGAATAGATTATGATTATAATAGGAATACTTTAATAAAAAAAAATGTAATACGTTCTATCTAATACTTGGATTATAGTTAAAGCAGTAAAAAATCAACATTTCAAACAACTAATCATATTTCACATGAATTCACAAATGATTGTCCTTTTTTGAAGAATATTTCAAATTAATGAAATATTCTTCAGAAAGGGACAATCATTTGTACAACTCAACATTTTTTACATTGAATAAATACATTCTAAAACGAACACACTCTATTAGGTATATGTCGTGCGTTGCATATATAATTTGGTTCGTCCATTCTTATTCAGCGCTCGCTCGCCCGATCTTTTGTTTTTCTACTTTTTCTCCTTTCGCCCAAGAAGTGTTTACTTTTTGACAATTGCTACGGCATTCTATGGGGCAAACATTAGTATTTTAGTTTTTGTCGGTGCTTTGAAAGCTGGAATCTCGCTTCAGTTGACCGCCAAGGACCCTTAAAGGGGAAACTTGTACAAATACAAAATTTTTAGAGTTTTTTTGGGATGCGTATATATTTTGTTTCGTCTTTTTTTTCTGAATGTCTCTCAAATGATGTCTGCGTGGTGCGTGTTTTAGTAGATTGAAATATTAAAAGTTGGTTGAGTTGAGTTTAGTCAGTAATTTTCTAATTATAATATTATTTACTAAAATCATATCTACATATCATAACTACAAATTATAAACAAACTAACTAAGAATTGAATATGTTAATTTAAGTTTGTCCCGGACTTAGATCAGTAATTTATAAAAAAAGGTCAACAGAATAACTCGTCACTAAATATTTCCTTTTTAGACAGTTAGTAGACAGAAGGAGCTTGGGAACTTGTGTTAAGTTACTCCGTTCCCATTAAGATACCGTTCCCACTTTCCGCGGAATTCTGGAGGTATTGCGTGTTGAATGGCGGCCTAAGCCTCACACCAGAGCGAAGAAATTAAAATATTAAACATTTCATTTCCACGAATGGAAATCAAACCCACAACCCGTCGCGCTTACATTTACAAGCTTGTGCCCCTGCGCCACGACTGGCCTGAATAATATTTTAAATTAATAGCGTAAGTATATGATTCGAAATATTCGAAAATATATTTTAGAAAACATGATGTTTCGAGCATGTCGTTACTGTAAAATTTTCGTAAAATATATTTTCGAATCTCACAATTCAACACACTATATTCCACATATGAGTGGGCGGAGGTTATATAGTGCTCAGACACTTTGTTCACAACATTCCGTTTCGAATTATTGCGTGTGGAGCTTTGCCCGTTTTCAAAACGACAAAATGAAAATAATTCGCTAGCGGAAATCAATATCGCGAACGCCGTGTTTACAGTCAGATACTGAGCCACTGCGCCACTACGACATCGAATATGAATATATATGCTATGCACTTATAATATAAAAAAAACATGAAGATCAAAGAATTTATTATATTAAGTACTTTATCCAACCAACAACCAACAAAGAAGGGTAAACTTAAAAATACAAAAGTAAATCTATATATATTATGATAATAAGAATAAGTTGTAAACATGTAGTTATATATAATACGGCCTAGTCATCAAATAAGTTTGTATGTAAATTTTGGTAGCGATTATAATATCATATTAGGCGGGTTGAGCTTTACCTACCGCATGGCGTTCGTTGGTGTAAAGTGAATAAAAAATATATATTCTTATCTAATTTTTTTTGTATCCTAGATTAAAAGTACCGTGGTAGTTGGGACGGTTAGAGATGGGCTTGGGTTCGAATTTGGTGTGGTATCTATAGTAATATTATAAGGCTGTAGATGAATATCCATTTGACTACAGAATATAGTAGAAAGAATTCAGTAAAAATTGGGGAACGGAAATGTGTTAATGGGATTGGAGTGTCTTAACACTAGGTTTCCAGGTTCCCTCTGCCTACCCTGGTGTGTGCGGAATACAGCATGAAAGCAATAAAAAATTTATCCCTAAACTATATAAACATGCTCAACATAAAAATTTACAAGAGACAAAAATTGTACCCACATGTATCTACATTTACTACTTATTTAATTAAAAGTGAGCAAATTTTAATCACGCTTTAGCTACAGCTAGGCATTTACATAGAATGGACTCCCACACAATATTCCCATAGAATAGAAAACATTTCATAGGGCGCCGTTTCGCTGCATGGCGCTTGTATTTATATCACGTATTCGAGGGCCTTTCTCAGTACTTAGTAGCGAATTTACTTTACGTTGATGTAGGTTATGATACTCAATAGTTATTAGTTATTATTTTAATTTCAAGTTTTGTATCAAATTCAAAAAATTATAAATCACAGACAGAATAATAATAAAGTGAGCAGTGAAAGTGTCAAAATTCATAAAAATCACTTCTAATCGTCTTTTATTATGCTCAATATTCTCAAAGAAATCAGAATATACAAAATTTGTATGTAAAGATAAATTTATTTTTACGTAAGTAAGGAATCTGGATGGATTCACCTTCAGGGTGCACATCTCCTTGCAGGGAGAAGAGCTTGGAGCAGTATCTGGGACTTGTGACCCTTCATCCAAATGTAGGTGTGGAGCCCTTTTAAATTGCGTATTAACGCGAGGTGAGCGTCACTGTTCCAACTCCTATCAATCATACCGACACCAATTTCGTTATCTGGTAACATGATAGTTTCTGTTGAAGATTTGATTGATTTTCCACTAAGACGTAAGTAATATATATTGTTAAAAAAAGCTTTTAATCACAACGGCGTGTACCTATTCTTAAGCTCGTAATTTATAAACCACCCTTAATTCAGAGAGCGATTGCAGATGCAGTTTTCATTCGTAGATTATGAAAGCTGCATCTCAAGATCGATCTTAGACAGGTTTATATATACGGACCATAGTTTTTTCTTTTGACCACGCAGGCAAAGCTGCAGGTGAAAATTAGTGTCTATGTATATTCATACGATTGTAAACTCAAGATTGTAGATTCGCTTCCAATTCGGGGGAATTCAATATTTTTCGTTTCTTCGCACAGATTCTTTTTTTTTGTTATCAGTTAACATTTAAAAATAGTTAATGACTTATTTCTATCTTTAACAACCTAGTGTAAGATCCCTTCCCGTAACTTTGCTGCCTAGACAAATAAAAGCAACTAAAAGTAAAGTGTAAGTCCGTTATTATAAGCCCCTTATAAATAAGGCCCATAATGCGCGATAGTTACCGCAGTCTGACCGCAGGTACAGGTTTACATAGCAGCCACCCTCGATAAATAGACTATCGAACACAAAAATAATTTTATTATTAATTTTATGTAATAGTTTTCGAGATTATCGCGATTAACCAAACAAACTCTTCAGCTTTATAATGATAATATAGAAATATGGATATAGATTCATATATTGAATTACGTGACGTAGTTGAGAGACAAAGATTGAGCGTTGGGAAGATGAAGAGCTATTCTTGTTCTTATATACGACGATGGCTTTTTTTTCAGTCTCTATTATAAACTTATTACGTTACTTAAAGTTAATGAATTATATGAGTTTATTCCTTACGAACAAACATACAAAAATAACTCTTGATATTAGTGTAAATAGCATATACATCGCATAACATTTCAATAATACAATTCAGAATTAAAACAACAACAACAACAACAACAAGTATTATCGATGTAAAATTAAAATTCACACGAAAATACTAAAAAAAAAATGGTACGCAATATTAAGCTAAAACGTGTTCGGTTAATTAATTTAAAGGAAGCGGGCGGGCGCACTGAGGGCCCTCGTACATCATATCCGCCTGGAATTCGACACCCTCTTGCTAATTGGTTGGTAGAGCTTTTAACTCAAAGTTGTGTATGTCTGTTGTATTTTTGTGTGTAACTCTAGAACTGGATAGACTGTTTTGTAGTAGATTGTGTGAGAGATTGAAAAAAATAAGTTGTTTATGAGGAACGTTTGTGTACATTTAAATATTTCTTGTTTTAAGAAATTCGGCAAAAATAAAGCAACTCAATTATTGGTAGAAATAAAAAAAAAATTACTGACAGATATGAATATTTAGTTAAAAAACATGGTTGCAATGGAAGTAAATTCAATTAGTCCAAAATTTAGGATTCAAATAGTCGAAAAAAAATAATCTAAAATAATATAAGCGTTTCCCTGATCTAATTAGGTTGAAATGAATACTACTGAACTTTTATGAGTAGGTATGTTTAAGAAATATTAAATTTTAATTTATTTATCATCATCTTTCCTAAGATGAAAAAAAAGCTAAAATCCAAGCAAAGCATAAAAAGCCTATTCTACGTATCTATGGCGATTTATCACGAACTGTAATTTTCTTAAGTCAGTTGCATATTGATGGTGCTATATCTACTTAAAGATATAAACAGCTTTACTCTTTAAACCGCGTACAGCAGGGTTGGCAGATTGATAGTGTTAGACAATCTGCGTCCCAGTTTACGTTCAATTTTCAAGACATTACGTATCAAATGGAGGAATTTAACTAGGAGCGAGGTAATATTCCCATCCCTTGAATGGGAATCAAACCGAAAGCGTTGAATTTTCAGCTTAAATTATTAAAAAAATGTCGCATAATCTAGATTATAGGCAATCATTAAAAGACAAGTTATAGTAAGAAGTACAATAATAGCTTGGCAAAAAGTGCATGAAGCAACAATGACTATCGCCCCATCCACGGTCAGACCAGTTTGTTTTTTACCATCTTAAAATAGATACCGAGTAAAAAACAACTGTGAACACTGTATTGTATTGTATATGTTTCGTTAATACATTTTTTATAGAGCAACTTCTAACATTGTACCACGTGGAATTTAAAAGAAAACAAAAGTGTTTTTAACGCCTTCGTTAAAGACGGGATAGTGATACTGATACAGATTTACTCCGGGTTGGATCACATCACATTTTTATATTTAACTAACTAGTCGTCGCCCGTAACTTTAATATATTAAACAGAACCCGGACTTTAATACGTAAAATTTATAATCTCGTTCTTCTCGTCCCCGCAGGAACTTAGGAAATCATCTCAGAGCATTATCTTACACTGTCCAAGGGTCCTACATGCCAAAATTCAGCGTTCTACACCGCGTAGAGTTGTGCATTGTATATTACTCACTCAGTAATGGAATAGTTTTATATATATAACTCTATATTATGAAAGTGAAATGTGGAAGGGTGAGGAGTGTATGTTTAGCCAAGTAGTTTGTAGCAGAATTTTATAGGAAATCAATCATCGCGCGTCTATCTCCCTCCCTACCTTAAAGGCCGGCAACGCACCTGTAGCTCCTCTGGTGTTGCACAGGGTCGTGGGCGGCGGTGATCACTTACCATCAGGTGACCCGAACGCTAGTTTGCCTTGTCCTTTTCCATAAAAAAAAATCATTGAATCAAAACCACATCACACAGAGTTAGCTTTTAAAAAAACAGTAGACTAATATTGTTTTTTTTAAGAGTTAACTCTACTCTTTTCGATTATACTCGATAGTTTATGCTTAACAAAATTAAAACAAAAAGTTATCGGATAATGTTCATATGGCCAATAAGAATATTAGAACACCTCAAATCTTTTTTTGTTCTAGCTAGCTACACACTTTATCCAAGTAACTATAGTTATGATTCCGAATGAACAATGAGAATCTAATGTCAAGACATTTCGTACTCTACTCTACTTGAATGAGACATTATGTGTAGAGTGGCGGAATTTAATTCCATAGTCTGTCTTATCGTTTAAGATTAAAAATGTATTATTATTGTAGCTAAACCAGCACAAATAATTGTGCTTAGTTTTAATAGATAATTTAATTTAAGACCTCACGCATCTGCATCCGCCATGTGTCCGAGGCGAGGACTTTATGGTTTTTTTACAGCCACGGGGGTGTAAACGTTTATTTTGTAGCGGCGTTACTTTGTTACGTGTCGTTGATGTGGTTTTGGAGAACTTCGTGGTGTGGTGGGCCAATGTTTGACTGTACACGCGGTAGTAATAGGTTGTGTTCCGCTAGCTTGGAAAGTGAGTAGTAAGAGAGGTTGGGCGAGACCTTGGTTGATCTTCGAGAACAGAGTATCAAAGATACTAGAGGTAGGTCACGTAAACAGCATGAGGACCCCCCGGAGGGCATGTATGAAAAGGTTGATGACAGTGGACGAGGCGAAAGAGGTATGTAGAGACCGTCGCGCTTGGCGCTCCGTTCTCTATACCACTTGCTCCACCAGTTACCTTCATATTTCGTCAATACGTATAACGTTCTCTTTGATAAGTATTTTGTTTTGCTTCACGCCGTATCAGCATATAGCAGGATAGGCAGAGTGAACTGGAAACTTTAAGTCACCGTTTCTTACTTTTTGCCGAATTATCGAGGCATAGCGTGTTGACTTGGGAAACGCCGCGCTTTGCCTCGTTACCAGAGTGAGGAGGTGAATGTAATATAATATTTCATTCTCCGAGTGGTAATCGAACCCACAACCGTCGCGTGCTCAGCTGTACGTTTGTGCCAAAGATTCGATTTTATTTATTAAGCTACTTTATAATGTAATGTGAATCATTAAACATAATAAATTTAAACATAAAATTATTTAATTTTATTATCTTTAGCTATAAGAAGGAATATAGATACCTACTATGAAGCCTTGAACATTTTTTTTTTTAAACACCTACACACCTCATAGTGTTGTTTACGTGTAGGGGTGGTAAAGGACCGTGGCAGTGAAATGTCAAACCGGCTGCTCGACAAAGAGCTAGTGTTGGGCAAAATGTTTAATTTATACCCTTTTTTGTCTGTGCAACGACGTCAATTTTGAATTGACATTTTATTTTCCTTTTTTTCCATTGAAAATTGTTCACATACAGTTTTCTGTTAATTAAATTGTAACGTTATCTTATTTTGCATCGTAGTCGGTTCTTTTTAATAATAAAAAGGATGATGACTACTTTTTCTAACCTTTGCACATTTAAAATTATAGGTCAGATACTCAGTTACTTCAATCAATCAATATACAAAAACCTAGTGATGTACATAAACTATATTTTCGACTTTCCGTTTTCAATTTCTTGCTGAATTGAAAAGTTTGTTTGGTTGAACTCACTAATCTCAGGAACTACTGGTTTTAATTGAACATTCTTTTCGTGTTGTATAGTTTAAAGGAAAGCTATCGGCTATAATATATCACATTAATCTGATCTAAACTAAAAGCCGCAGTTAAAAACTAGCAATATTTGAAATTAAGTTACAAAAAGAATACATTTCTAATATATATCTATTAAATTCGATATTTAATTATATAAATAAAATGAACATTCTAACTTTAACATCGATCGATAACAGCTGACAAACCTACATAAACTATACATATGTAGGTATAGATATAAAAGAGCCGGTCAGTTGGATTGACCTCAGGTAGGTCCCCCAAGCCCTATAATATAGCCCACATGCTGCCCTTTATCGTAACTTTATGTGCATTTTGTTCATTAATTACCAACTGACTATGGCGTTACATTTTTTGTTTGTCTGTACTCATGGAATTTCTCCTAAATAATAATAAAAGGGAGGTTGTGTGGTAAAAAGTACTAATTTAATGCCTGTGAGTGTAGTTTTTGTATGTATTTTACTCTATAGACATGTGGATAAAAGAATTTAAAATGTAATGTACGTCTGTATGTATTAAAAATAGATGAATAAAGCGACCGAATGTCACTATAACAGCTGCTAACAATGAGCAGTTAAATTTATTTTACTTAGTAACTATTATAGATACCATATAAGATCTGGCAATGCTCTTGATACTAACAGTATTTTTTTACATATTAATTCATTTAAATAAAATGAAAAGTCAAAAATATTTTTATAAATAACAAGTTATTTACTGACTGTAGAAGGCAATTGTTGTTTAAATTTTTATATACTTTGAAACAACCGAGGCGCAGTAGTATTTGACAGTATGTGGCTGTAAAGGCGATTAAATTATTTTGATCTCCCGCTCTAATTAAGACAAAGTACGGAATTGACCACTAAGCATTATTTTGAATGTTTTAACACTATGTCCCTGCAGTGTGGAGAACCTTCTCCTGTTTTTTCATCGTTTAACACTAAAATTAGGCATTTTCGTTTTCTACGTATGGAAATTTCTAAATTAAAGTATCTATTATGGCTCAAGTAACTAGTATATCAAATTTCTGAAAGTTAATATTGTTACAGTAGTTGGACTAATTGTTACCAACCTATCCAGTCTGCGCAGGCGCATCTAATTTTACTACCATCTCTTCTTTTCTTTAATGAATTAAGACCAAGAACCATAAATATTTTCCGAACTGGAATTCCAACTTAGAACTGTGGCGTGCAAATTACACTGACAGTCATTAAAAGGGTCAAGTTAAAATAAAATTTTATAATTAATAAATTTAATAAAATAAAATTCTTACAAGTTAGTTTATCTCACTTAATGCAAAACCAAACTTTTACTACCTTTACAGTAAAAATCGCTTATAGACAAGTCAGTCTTCCATCTTTTATTCTAACATTGAGTGCTGAGTTTTTGAATAAACAAACATTAAACCTATTTAATACAACAACAATAAAAATATTACGAAATGTAATAACATAATATTTTTTATGTTACAATTCGTAATATTTTAATGGTAAAATAAGAGTAGGTAGAAATAACAGTAAACATTGTAAAATCCACAACTGACCTACGCCAACTAAATTTAAGTTGTAGCTATAAATTCGCAAACGTCATAACTCATAAACGAAGCCAGAATGAATGGATTACTCATACATACAACCATATACAAAAATATATAGGTATGGACTTCAAATTCGCTTAAAATAATGAAACAGTACATAAAAATTTCAATTTGGTATCTTTAACCTTATTCATATTATAATAAGGTATGATTTAGGTTAGTATCGTTTGTATGGCGTCGTGAGCTCTCGTGTAAGCTCGCCGATCAGTGACCTACGGCAATGCAAGTAAATGAGCAACGTTAATTATTACGGAATGGATTTTCTCCGTTTTATGTAATTTTTTTCTGAGAAGATAACTTTTTAATGGAATCTCGATGGAAAGTGGAGAAGTAGAAGAAAAAGGTATCTTACGCGGCGCGGCGGAAAGTGGGGAACGGAGTGTCTTAACACTAGGTTCCCTCTGCTTACCCTGCTGTTTGCGCGATAGAGCGTGAAGCTGATTTAGTGTAGTGGAAAAGAAAAACATAATAAAAGCCTTGCGGTACGTTAGAAAAAAATTTATAAATTCGATTTGAAACGATGGCTGTAGCTTGTGGGCAATGACTTAAAATCTGGTTTTAGTGGGTCTGGTTCCGGTAGCTCAACCACCTAGTAGCTGCGTTATATTGCCATAATTTATAGGAGGAGAATAAAGTGACATATTATCTATATATCTCAAAAAATATGTAAAAAAGGAAAACTATTAATAAAATGTTTTCTTGTTCGTCAATATTTTCTATATATTTTAAAATTATAATTTAATTGCCTATTCATTGGCACGTGGCCATTCTTGTACATTCATTTAAGTAACAAATCCTCCGTTACCGATCATTGTCGTTAGATGTGACAAATTATAATATTTGCTTATTTTACACATTAAATTATATTCTATTAAGAAAATATTACAAAAATAATAATAAATCATGTCTTTTCTAATGCTTGCATTTTATATTGTACAATAGGTTGTTTTAGAATGTTCTAGTTTCTTTTGTAACAAGCTTTTACTATTTTCTGCTTCAATATCTACACTTAATTTATTTAGCAAGAAAATAAATATGTATTACAAATGCTTAGTTAGAAATTACAAATATTTTTATTATCTATAATGTGGGTAAAATGTTTATTTCGATTTGTTTGAATTAAGGCACAAAATGTGCAACACGTGGTCGAAGTTTCATATCGTAATTTACTTAAGAACTTTAAACAAATACTTGTAGAAAAACTTTAGTATATATTTAACTTTAGAATATATATCATTATAATATTTGATATTTTTATATATAATTTTACAGAAAAAATATCTAATAAAATTTCATTATAATACCGATTATCTAGATATTAGTTTAAAATATTAAATCATTATACTTACAGAACATCACTATTGTAACAATAACCATCTAAAAACACAATAAAATAAACAATTTTAAAACAAAAAAAGCCATTTCTCGAAGTTAGAAGCGAGTTATGTACGTGAAAGTGCGCGGCCGTGACCGAGTGTATTGACCTTTGCCGACGCGTCTATGTTGTCCTAGGTTAGTTTAGGTGACGTGGAAGGCGGGCTTTTTGAGTATGGAATGGTGTAGTTTTTTAAATTTTTGGTTTTTACGTTTATTTTATCAGTTTTTTTTACTTTTATATTTTCAATAAATTTATATGATTTATTTACATTTATTTTATTTTTTGCCAATACAAAAATTACATAATTATTGAAAAAGTTTAGTATCTGTATTTTTTTAAATTAAAAATGAAAATGTAATTAATATTTTTTAAAACATTTTATAACAGTCAGTATCAATAAAAAAAAATAAGTATTAATGTCATTTTAATAACTTCTTATTGGAAAACGTAAGAATTGAATTTGATAAATAATGAAATTGTAATAATGAAAATATTTCAGTTAATTACTAGTCGTAGCCGACGACTTTTTATGATTAAAGAAAAAATAATAAAAATATAATATATTTCTTCAATTTTGAAAGTATTCTTAATTCAGTATATATTTGTTATTATTAAAATAAACTTAAATATCTAATATACAAATAAATACTTACGAATAGCCACCGGGTAGGTCGTGACACACACCGACGCGGTAGTTTCCACGGGAATGGCAACTCAAAATGAGATTAAACTCAATACAACTTGAATAATATGTTATCGCGATAATTTTTTCATTGTATCTCTTTAATGGTGGGCTTTTATTTAAGTGGGTGGGGGTTCGATCCCGGCGTGCGGGACGCGCGAGCTCTAGAACTCCACTGAGCAGAGGTATCGTCGCCACTGAAATTACGTCAGATAACCGCCGCGCGCGCACCCCTTTCCTTTTTTTTCCCATAATTAATTTCTTGCAAGATTTTGGCGGTGTTTTTTCTTATATATGGATCAATGAATTTATTATTTTATGCCGGTAATATTTTACTTTAGATTAACAAAAAGTGATAAAGGTATTTTTGATGTGCATGGTAATTGAGTGAATCGATTTTTTAGGTTAAATTACATTTCGTAAATATACAATGTGTGTGTAAAGGTAGACTTTGATACGTTATTTTTAGGGAATAAATTTAATTAGAAATCAGAATTCATTATGTTTTTATAAATAAATATAAAAAAAAATATCTTAAAAATAATACAAAAATTATGTTCACCTAAATTACAAGCAATCAAACATTTAAAACACACCAACACAAAATTAAACATGACATCTTTAGGCTGAATAAGATTCTTCTTAGAGCGAAATATTTCTAATACATTTTTTTTTTCATATTTTAAAATGGACGCCGTCTTTCCCGCCAGACGAATACGATCCTGGTTACCTGCGCACACGCACAAGTGAATTAATACACACACATACACACATACAAACGCACACAGATGTAAAGACGTGACACAGACGCTCCTAATGTTGGTGACTGGGAGAAGGCTGTATGTGATTTTTCGATATATTCGTTTTATGATTCTTGTGTTGTCATAACGTTATTAGAATTTAAAACTAATTGGAATTTGATTAATATTTATATACAATTTTTAAAGTGTCGCTTTAAGTTATGATATTTTTGATTTCAAATTATTTTATTATTACATTTTTTTTTCTATATTATAGTATAACTATATTAATTAATAACAGATAAGCAAAAAAAAATTTTTTTTGTAATTTCATTAATGAAAATAATGAAATTCTAAATTTATTTCTATACCTACTTCAAAATAAGAACCTTACACTAATATTTAAAAATATTTTATTTCATTTATGTTTTTTTCTTGCAGCCTAATGATTCCAAAGCTTTACAATGTAAATATTGTATTAAAATTACGAATTTGAATAAAAAAAGATTATAAAATATATCTAATATCATAAAATAACTCAATTTCATATACATATTTATTCCCGCATCCAGTACAAGAAAGTATAAATAAAACATAACTATCGTTGGGTAAGGGACGTTGCCCTTTGCGTGTGTGTGCGTTGTTATGTGCGATCACGTAACTGTGTGTATGTGTGTGTAGACCTAAGTACACACACACACCAACGTGAATGCGCTTACGCAGTTGAAACATTTTTTTTCTATAGGAATATCTGATATAATAGAGAGAGAGGAAGAAAAATAAGAAGACACTCCGTTTTCTACTTTTCTATTATCTTAATTATTTAATTTTGATACTTTAAAATCCTTTTGGACCATTAATACCTTTTATACCAGGTTCCCAGGTTCCTTTCTCCTACCTTGCTACGTGCGCATTACAAGGGTAGAAGCATAGTAAAAAAATTAAATAAAATATTTTGGGTGACTAGTATTTTAAATAATAAATAGATCATATATAATGTCAAACTGATAACATCTTATTTGGAAGTCGGTTAATATCAACGTTCCCTACAATGGGAAAAGAATCCGAAACTATCGAGTACTATCCAAGCATTTTACTAAGCAATGATAGTGTCAATGACGTTGGAAGGATTAAATTAGTTTTATTTCAATACAACTCTGTCCGTATGAATGGTGGACGCGTAAATGTATCGAGTGCGGTGTTTAGACGAGTTTAAGCTCTCAACAGTTCTCGTGGTATCGTGGTATCATTATATGAGGTTATTTTATCTTTTTTTTTTGGAAAGAAAGAAATATTTTTTTACTTTGAATATGTTCATTTATTATTGTAGCATATTTTTAGTTATACTCTTAATGATTATGTTATAACTTATACTAGAGGTCAGTCGTGGTGCTGGGGCCGTGGTGCTGGGGCACAGGCGAGCCCTGTAAACGCGACAGACTCTCTGTTCGATTCAAAGCTCGGCGTCAACATGCAGTGCCTCTAGAATTCGGCGGAAAGGAGGAGCCGAAACATCTTAACGGGGGATAGAGTGTCTAAACATTAGGTTCCCGGGTTCCCTCTACCTACTCTGTTAAGTGCGGAATATTGTTGGTGTGGATGATTCATAACGCATTTGAAGTGCTGAAGGTAACTTTGACCGCGGTGCGGAGGGTAATAAGTTGCATTCAAAAGAATAGCATGATGTAAAATATTTTTTCACTCGTTACCAGTAAGTAGTTCCTGAGATATTAGTTAACTCTTTAGCTTTATAACATACAGTATAGACATCGTATAAAAATAAATTGAAGTTAATTCATTGTGATATAACTATAATTTTATAAAAATTTGAAAATTGTGATAATGTCAACAATTAATGTTTTGCAGGCCATCGTAGCGCAGGGACACAAGCGTGCTACTGTAACTCTACTCCGCGCTTTGCCTTGTTACCAGAGAGAAGAAATGAACATATAAATAAATAATAATTCATTTCCCCAAGTGGGGATCGAACCCACAACGGCCGCGATTACGCTGCCACTGCGCCACGACGGATTCCTAAGTTATTTCAATAGTAAATTACATGTCGGTGTAACAAATTTGCGCGTGTTGGTGTGCGTTAGAAGTTATTTCACTTTGTTCTATGTAAACAGCGGACCATAATTACGTTAAATAAACTTCTTACTTTATGAATATACATATATAATATATATATTTTTTATGGCAGGCTCGGCGTAGAGGGTACGATTCCCACTCGGGGGAATGAAATATTTATTATTTTAATTGCTTCTGGTAACGAAGCAAAGCCTGGCGTTGAGCTTCGCCACTCAACACACAATGTCTTCTACAGAATTCACAATTCCGTAGAAAGTGTCTTAATGGGAACAGACTGTCTTAACACTAGGATCCCAGGTTCCCACTGCCTACCTTGCTAGATGCAAGAGCTTTATTTTTTTCAATGGTCTGACTGTAAACGCGAAGGTCGCGACGGTTGTAGGTTTGATTTCCACTCGTGGGAATGGATTATTATTATTTCCTCACTCTGGTAACAAAGTTTAGTGTCACTAGGTTTCTTCTAATAGCTTTAAAAAAATGTAGTTCCAAAGCTTGTATTAAAAGTTATTTCTAACTGCCACTATCTATCTTTACCTGTTTCGGAGGGCACAGTTCCAATTTTACTTTGAATAAATATTTATTTTGAACATTCACGTTTGTTCCGGTCTTTAAGGAAATACGTTTTACTCCCACAGTATCTTATAAGATATGAGGGAAGGGTAATAGAATCTTTGTTGATACTATCGAGCGTCGAAGTGACATGGCGTTGTTTGTGACATCAAATCTGAGTAATCTGTCATTAGCATTGTATACAAAAAAATGTCAATTCATTTGTTTACCAAGACGTGACGTACATCGCTCTAAAACAATTATTAATAGTGAATAATAAAAATAATACGTGTATTATAATGTATTAATAATTTTAGTAGTTTTTACTAGCTGTCAACATGGATATTATGGAGAAAAGATATTCTATTACTACCTCGCAGTGGGACAATACCGGACTGAAAATGGGATGATGATGTGGTTGTTTCCCCACTGAAGGAAATTAATTATTTATATTTCCCCTCTATGGCAAAATAAATTGCTTCGAATTCGGATGGTAAGTGAAGATCTTTATATTTTACGAAATATAGCATGAAGATGCTAAGCTATTTCAGACACATTGATATAACTAAAGTATAAAAGAAAGCTTTTTTTAAAAAACAAGCGTTTAAATGCTTTAAAAAAATACTTTTAAATTATATAACTTGAGCTTGTCGCACCATCACTGATCAAAAACGGTCTTCCCATTAAGAGTGAAACTCCACGAGGTGATGGTGCTCCGCTTAATTACTGAGTTTCTATGGCCATTCACATTAAAGTGTCTCTTAAAGACACTTTGTTCCCCACTTTTCGTCGAATTCTGAAGGCATTGCGTGTTGAGTAACTGAACGCCGCGCTTTGCCTTGTTGCCAGAGTAAAAAAACGAAAATATTTAATATTTCATTTCCTCGATTTGTATTTGGATCGAACCCACAACCTGTAGCGTATACAACCGCACGTTGTGTTCATTAATAAGTAACGAATGTTACCTACAGCTACGATATTTAAATGATGTTCCAGTAGTTTCTCACGTTCGAAGATAATTAAAATAAATGTATTGCAGAAAAAAACGTCCAGAATAACTTCTAATAGGGGACTTGTCCTAACATAACCGGACTTGTTAGAAATGTTGTTGGTACTATTGATTGTGTAGGAAGAGAAAAAAACGTTGCGTTTTATATGAGCAATTATTTTTTTAAGGCGTAAGACATTTTGTATATAACGTTATTTTCAATATAATTCTGACTTTAGAGGAACTTAGTGATTTTTTTAAATAAGTTTTTTTCTTTTTTTAAGTACCTATTCATATCCTACCACTTAAGTGGCAATAATTATTATCAATTTATAATCAATTAAATAATGCGTATACAGGATGGAAGCGTCAGCGCTCTTTTTACGGGAACAGCATATAGGGTACAATATTTTAAACCCATACCTAAAGAAATTATTCAAGATACCTCAACAGCTTAGACGTAGGATTTTTTAAAATTGTAATTGTATTAATTGGCCTTTGTAGAGTAATTTTAAAAATTTTGAAAGTGTTATTCAACACTTAAATAAAAAAAAAGAGGGAACCTAGTGTTGAGACACCCTGTTCCCTAACGTTCTGCTCACTTTCTGCCTAATTCTGGAGGTATTGCGTATTGAGTGGCAGACCTCAACGCCGCGCTTAGCCTCGACACCAGAGCGAAGAAATGGAAATGTAAATTTAAATAAATATTTCATCTCCTCGAGTGGGGATCGAACCCACTACCAGTCGGTTTTATAGGCGCACTTTATGCCCCTGTGCCACGACTGGCCTCACACTTACTCACTTAGGAAAGAAAAATACTTATTTAGAAAATGTATAAGAAATTTAACGTAGCGCGACTCGAACCCACGCCTCCTGGAACCCGACCAGGCTTTCTCAAATCAAAATTTTTATACGCTTGTTACAACTTATTTATGTTGTTAATTTCTCTGTAGGGAGATTTTTACAAATTTCCACTACTCAAATATAATTACTAAGAATTATCGTTTGGCAAGAGAGAATGTTATTTATTAAATGTTAAAAAAAAATTAAAGTGTTATTCCACACTTAGGAACTTATTTAGAAAACGTATAAAAATATTTTTTACACGTTTGTCACACGAAACAAGTTTAGTTTATGAAGGAAATATATTTTCTTAATATTAAAAGTAAAATTATTAAATCAAATAACTGATATTCTTATGTAGATATGAACTAGATTTTTATAAAAATAAATAATTCCCATTAATTAACATTAATGGCGTTATAATATTAATATTAGCGGTATAACGATTCCTTGTTACATAAAATATAGTAAAATACACCCGTATTTATATATATATATATATATATATATATATATATATATATATATATATATATATACTAAAAAACGCTGTTGAAAGTTATATATATATATATATATATATATATATATATATATATATATATTTATTTTCAACAGCGTTTTTTAGTCCCAGTGTGCGTTGTTCCACAGTAACTAGATAATGGATAACGCATACAACATGCGCTTAATCTAACCACAAGTAAAGAAGAAAAAATAAGCAAAAAAAAAATCACAAAATCCATGCATTTTATATGACAAGTTATTTATAGTGTACTTTATTTAATGGGAACGTTGAAACTGTAATTATTAGAAGCTATTTGTTATTATCTCAATATTTTCCATAATAATTTGTGAGGCAGAGAAATGTTGAGACTCTGTGTTTTTTAATTTTGTAGAGATATTTCTCAGAGGTGGGTGCCTGGCCTCTAATAAAAGTTTATAATAATGGTTAAATGACGAATAATTTCGATTATTTTTCGAATTAAAAAAAAAATTATGCAATGAAGCCGTTTTGGCGCAGGGGCACACGCTTGTGACTGTAAAGGGTCGGTTATCGGTCCGATTCCCACTCGAGGAAATAAAATATTTAATACTTTCATTCTTTGGTAACGAAGCAAATAAATAAAATTAGCTATTTAGACTTGCATTTTCAATAGGATCAAATGAACTGCTATTCATATTGGCAAAAACGTAAAAAAAAACTTTAAACCTTTTTATTTTACTCGTTTCTTAACCTAAAATAACTAACCTCGTCTCGGCCGTATCCAAACATCAAATCGTTATAATTAAGGTACCCTAATTAGAAGAAATCTGTCTCCGCAAGATTGACAGATGAATCCCAGAAGGACTTTTAGGGCATACCAAATTCCAGACGTGGCCCCTCTTTATCGGCAGGCACGTGATAAATTAAGAAAAATTTTCGACTTTTTTATTTTTCAAAGTCTGTTTCATCCAAGGTATATATAACAATACAGCCTGTATTTAGTTTAGAGAAATATATTTTTTACGTAGTTCGTAAAATATTTGAAGCTTAATAAAGTTTACTTCGAAATTTTGCACTAAACTCGTGGCTTTTTCGTGGTTCGTGGTTTTTTTGTAAAATTTTGCATTTTGAACGGGATAAAATAAATAGATAAACCGAAAAAACTCAGAGGAAACTTGGGAACCTAGTGTTTACACTTGATGGGGGCTTCTCCATTCAAACATTCCTAAATTCTGGAGGCGTGTTCTTGTGTATTGAATGGTGGAACTCAACGCCGCGCTTTGTCTCGTTACCAGCATGTGCTCCTGCACCACGACTAGGCTATGTTATATTTGTATAGATATTAAAAGATCTTTTATAGTTATCACGCTTGCCTATTTTGCGGGATAGACAGAACAATCTCTTTTCGATCCCAATCAGAGACTGTGTGAAAAGCTGATAAACATCGCGCTTCACCTAGTCAGATTGTTACCTTAGAAATATTCGATCAAATCTATATATATATAATAGAAAAAACAGCATAATGCTTATTCTCGCATAGCAACGTTGGCAAAAGGAACCTAGAGTTAAGACACTCTGTTCACCACGCTCGGCCCAGTTTAAAGGATATTGCGTGATTCGTGACGCAACTCAACGCTGCTCTTTGGATATATGTATCATGTTCAGAAATAAAAAAATCAACTTAACGCTGTATTTCGCACACAGCAGAGGGAATCTAATGTAAAAAAAATCCATTACCCACTTTCTGCCTAATTCTGGAGATATTGCGTATTGAGTGGCGGAACTCAGCGCCGCGCTTTGCCTCCACACCTCGAGTTGGGATCGAATCCACAAAATTTGTAAGAAATCAAATCTATTACCAATATATAAAGCCCAATACTCCGGGACCTTTTGGTACCATAAAAAATATTTTTTGATATTAAATTAAAATTGTACGTCCAAGATAACGGGTAAAATATAAATTAAAAGTTTAGTTCTTTCATTTTCGAGATTTTTACACATTTTAAGTAATATTCTTGAATCGGATTAATCGTGAATATTTAGTATCATACATTTTGGAAACCCGATGTTTCTAAAACTTTATATTCATTGTATAAACACCGTCCGTGGTGGTCCGCAGGTTCGTGGTGTCCGTCTACTCGTGACCACGAAATACTGCAAAGTGTTCGAAACGTCGAGTTTGCAAAATCGTATAACACTATCCAAATACACGTGATTAATCCGGTTAGGCAGTTTTATTTAAAACTATAACCTGTGTTTGAAGTCTTCAATTCTGAAGTAAATTTGAAAATATTCTATGAAAGCTTTTGTTATATTCGCTGACATTCGGACAGCGTCTGGCTGACAACGCGATGGTTGTAGGTTTTCTCCACCTACCTTGCTATGTGCGGGAAAAGCCGTGAAGCTAAAAAAAAATATTGTCATTTTCCTAAACTGGAAAAATTAAACACAGAGTGGAGTTTCGTCTCTTAAAACAAATAATGAAGAACGGAGTGACTTACGAATAGATTCCCTTTGCTACTAGATTTCTTATCCCTACGATATGATGCGTGAAAATAAAAGCAAAAAATTATATATAAATTTAAACACATTAAACAATTCTCCAAATAGAAGACCCTGAACTTACGCGAAATATGAATTATTGAAAAGGACAAATTATACAATGTCTGATTTATTACTTTGAACAAAGAAAAAAAAAAAGAAAATGTAAGTAACGTTCGGCGGATTCTATTAAAATAATATAAATAATTTTCACTTTTCTACTACAGTAGGACTGGAGTGTAGGTAAAATATATGTGCATAACCTAGTGTTAAGACACTCCGTCATAGGCGTATCTAGAGATATTTTCTAGGGAGCGACCTTGACTCTAGTTAGTAGTAGGCAGACTATTCTGGATTGGTCAAAGACGAGGATTTTTTTTTCAAGTATTTATCCCTGCGATTTTGAAAACGTGGTCATAGCGTTCCGTCAGCTATTGCAAAAAAAATAGTAAAGGTGCCTAAAACAAAATTTTATATATATACGGGGTCGTAATTCTTTGATAATACAAGAATGAAAATAAATCGCTTTTTCGTACGTTTAGGCAGAGAGAATCCAGTGTTAATAAAAAACACTCCGTTCCCAAAGAGATAGACAGTATGAACTGAGTATCTGTGCATAATAAAATAATCTTCTTTCTCCTTATCGCTAATACGCTGTATATACATAGGTCAGAGGAAACCTGGAACCTGTTAACCTAATGTTAAGACACTCCGTTCCCATTAAGCCCCTTCCGTTGCTCACTTTCTGCCAAATTCCGGAAGCGTTATAATATATCTAGGCTTAATAATAAAATACCTAGATATTCTTTTAACATACAAGAAAAAATCCCTACTTCCACAACATAGCCATATAAACGTTTCAAAACGCTAAAGTAAATCCCACGAAGGTCCCACAGGACGCGGGGGATAGCTAAGCGGGCTGTTTAACAGAGTACAGTGCCCTTCGAGCCGACGCGACCGGTTTCTAATCGCTGTATCGACCGAAGAAAAACTTAGAATAACTACCATATATTGTAGGGTTAGCAGTAAGAGGATGGTGATTGATTATTTATTTTAGTTTCACGCTGTATTCTGCATATAATGGGATGGGCAGAGGCTTACGACACTCCGTTCCCCACAGATCGCCCATTGGGCAATGATAACAAATAAATCTATTATATTGATCTATATTAATCTAAGGCGATTAAATATGTTGTCTAAAAAAATTCTTCAGAACAGACTCTTCATTCGACAGGCTAATCTCACAAACTACAGTTACGCATTGAAAGAGTGAGAGTACGCGTTTTGTGGTGGATATTCTATTTATGGAGGAGATATATACTCTTACGCTATATTAAATCATTTTAATCGTATCGTTACTTTCGGCACTTTGATAGTCTCATACATCATAAATCTTAGTTATTTCCATCGAAGATCATCCATAGAACAAAGTTTATCGAAACAAAAATTGTATTTTATTGCATAAAAGTTTCCTCCAGGTGGATTTGAACTGGCAATCAGCGTGCGCAGTCATCCGCGTCAAGACTGCGCCGCGACGGCGTCACTATCTTCGTGTCATTGAAGTAACATCGTAGAGAATAGTCATATTAAAGTGAAATAGAAAAATATGTTTATTATAAAAATTTTATTTAAAAAAAAGCTTAGTGAGCCGTTATTATTTGGGGTTCCATACCTTAAAATAAAAACGGAACGGATCCGGAGAAACAGAATTGGCACCCAAAGACATCGTTTAAAATATATAGAGGTAGTATTTTGATAACATGGAAACTAAAATCATAAAATTTTATAAAGAGTCATGTTTTTTTAGGCTTCGCACTGCATCCCACATATAGAACCTAGTGTTAAGACTTAAGATGCGTTTAATTTTTTCATTATAACTTGCGTAAGTCAACGCCGAATACAAAACAGTGAATATACAAAGAAAATATAATAAAAAAAGTGTCACACTCTTTCTATTATCCTTATATAAGGTTACTAACCCTAATTTAAAATTATTCTTTAAATATTTGAGACCAAAATGTGAAATATAAAAAAATAACCCAGTCAGGTGCGAGTCTGACAAAAGTATGCAGAGTTCCGTACAATTATCTATAAAAACCACACAAAAATTACATTTGTTGTATGTTGGGAACATCTCTAATATCTCATGGGCACAGCCTGGCGACAGGCGGACAAACTGACAGACATATAACGAAGTCTTTGTAATTTTCTCTCTTCTTCTTATTATTAGATCCCGTTTTACCCTTTGGATACGGAACTCTAAAAATAAGATTTTTTCGTCCACGCCACCCGTAAGTGGTTCATGGAAAGCATTTTCTTCAAATGGATGTTATAATTGCTCACTCAAAGGAATTTGATATTTGATAATGATTCTGCCCATATAGAGTATTGTCTTCAACTGACAATACTTACAGTTTTTTGTGATATAATGTTATAAAGCGTATATTGAGTTCCGTACACCTATTGTATTGAGGCCTTCGTGGCACCGAGGCACGTCGTCTGACTGTACACGCGACGGTTGGGCGTTCGTTTTCCATTAAACAGAATTATTCTCATTTAGATCCAGCGCGGCGTTGAGTTTCGCCACTCAAATCATCTCGAAAATTGAGCGGAAAGTGTAAAGTGAATAGAGTATCTTAACATTTGGATCCCTCTCTCTGTCAGCATATAGATGCACAATATGAAGCTAAAACAATATTCTGCTTATTATATATTCTGCTGCATGGGTAGAGCTGTCCTGTCTCCGAGAGATATCATATGTAAGATGGCAGAATTTAATTTGCTTATGAACTGAATTTACAAGAACAGACCAGAAGCAATTATTTTCTTCTAAGAACTAAAGAATGCATGTAAAGTTGTTTTTTGCAAGTATCATCAGGAATACCATCGATACAGTGGGATCGAGTAAAAAGCAAATTGCGTTTGATTTACCTGATATGTATCGAGTTCGAGTAATTACACGACTTCTATTGAAAAAAAATAGGAGCATATTTCAACATAAATTGAGAAAACAGGAAGGTACGCGAGGACCTAGCATTAAGACAGTACGTTTTCCACTTTTCGCTCAATTATCAAGACATTGTTTGTTGGCGGAATTCAACGCTGTGCTTCGTCTTCTGATTTGTTGTACAAGTGAGAATCGAAACCATAAACATCACTTTTACAGTACTATGAAAGGCCTGTGAGGCTCTATCACAAAATTATTAAAAATAAATATTTATTCTAATGTAGCAACCCTGTACCTAAGAATAGGCACCTATAAACAAATAGTAAAGGCTTTGCTGATTTAGTTTCAGTATTTTCATTTTATTTTTTTTTGCTACATGCATTCCTTATCGTGCATGAAGTAGGCACAGGTAACTTAGTGGCACGACACTCCTTTCTCCTTAAAACGCTGAAACTGAAACAAATTGCATGGCAGAATCTTTACTTTTCCTAATTATATTACAAAATATAATTATAAACATTATTCCCAACGATATAATGGAAGTAACGACCGACAAATACTGTCAGATATTATCTATATGCACTGTAATAGCGTCAAACCATGTTCGGAGCTGCACTCTGTTTCCCATATATAGCAGGGTAGGCAGAAGTAACCTAGTGTTAAAACACTTCGTTCTCCACTTTCCACCCAGATAGAACTCAATGTTTTGCTTTATTTATTATTTATTTAAGATTTTTTTTAATTGTCTTAAATAGCAGAATTAAAGCCTTTGACGTACTGTATATGTATGACTATGGATAATTATATAAAACTATAGACATAGATAACAAATATATAAATATATGACAAAAATCATGAAATCAAACTCATAAGCTACATAAAGAAATCTAAATTTCATAATAAAAACACTTGCGTACATAATACTTACGAGAAGGTACATACATACGTTTAGACTTTAGAGACTAATGTTCTGACATATGGAATGCTGCTCTGTCTGCCAGCGTTTTTGCACTACCCCACTCAACCGGTCCCCCCCCCCCCCCCCCCTCCCCCCCCCTCGAAATACCATAACCGCCATAAAAAATTCTATGGTTTTAAACCATGCTATCTGAATATAGAGGTGTTTTTTCAAAGGAAAGCCACTTCAGGTTGAATTCTCTGAGGCAAGATTGACGTAGAATCAGCGACACTGTGAACGTGATTGTTGAGTTCGTAATTTTTGATTTATTTGTCACAATTTTATTGTATTTATTAGTTTATTGGTTTCGCCCGGGTTTGCTTGTTTGTTTTTGTTTTGTTTTAGTGAAATATGTTGTATGTTTGTTATATACATATACCATTGTTCTATTATTTATAGGTAAGTAGGTACTGTATGTACCTGACAGCTGACCAAAAATCTTTCACTGTGTACGCCACATCTATATATATATATATAGATGTGGCGTATATATATATATATATATATATATATATATATATATATATATATATATATATATATATATATATATACATATATATATATATATATATATATATATATATATATATATATATATATATATATATAT
>DWLH01000065.1:0-42546 GCA_018249795.1 Heliconius telesiphe telesiphe | reverse complement strand
CTTTACGCAGAAGGCTTATGTTCGTTATGCATTGCGACATGTGGAGCATTTCATTGGGTTATATAAATAAGATTACAGTACACGATGTATTAAAATATAAATCATTTTCAAAGCATTAATTATGCTTGTTATAATTAAATAATAACATTTTATGTACTTATCAAAAACATCACTAATACTCGTACACCGACTCAAAATAACGGTAGGTTTTATGCTAAAGGAAACAAAAATAAGTATCAATGATATCAAATAATGGGATGTATTTATAATGTTTTATTATTAGATTTAAAAACACGAGCGTGTTACAAATAGACTAGAATATGTTAACGTTTTCTGTAAATTACACTTATATTACAACTGTGTAAAATATAAATACACAAACATTTAAAATATAAAACATTAATGTCAGCTGTTACTTTTGAGTACCTGTTGAATAATTAAATGTTTTATGAGCCTTGGTACTAAATACATAATATATTGGAATAAAGGTCCCACATAATATATTCGGCAACTCTCTGCATATAAAAGTTTACATAGAGTTTATCCCCTATATATTTAAAACATGTAGACACACTTACTTTTGAAGACGATATAGATTAAAAAAAAATTTCTGTTATCAGTGTGACACCAATAACTTAAATAAATGACATAAAGAAAAACTAAAGGACAATCACAAAATAAAATGATATTACTATAATATTTCCATATAAAATATAACACCACTTACTGTTTAAGTTATCAACTTTTAAAGCCTTTTTCTTATAATATAATTTCTAATACTTTTTTCAGGTACCAACAATCTTCGATGATAACGACCATATTCATATTAAAAGTCACTTTTTTATTTTAAGAAACGATGAAAATTTATATATTTGCTATCTCCTTTCAAAAAACATACCATAAACAATACGAAGAATAATAAAGTTTAAATAAAAAAGGTTTTTGTAATTTATAAAAATGGTAAAAATATTATCTGATATTCATAAATTTTATATATAACTCATATTGAGAAAATGAAGTGTTACTAATGCGATTACATTAATATGCAACGTATAAAATTTTACTATTGAAGCCCTATATCACAATGAGCTAATCGTAAAGAATCGAGAATTTAATACACATTAAAATATGTTTTTGTAAATATAATAAAAGTAGAGGCTCACTTTTCCGACTTTTCCGACTCTTCAATTACTTACCTACTAATTCGTACTTTACGATTTGTGAGATTTGCTCATTGATATTATATTACTTTTTTTTTCTTTTTCTTAGCTTTACGTTGTATTCCGCATATAATATAGCAGGGTAGGCAGAGGAAACCTAGTGTTAAGCAATTTCGTTTCCCACTTTTCGCAGAATTTTCGAGACATTGCGTGTTGAGTGGCGGAACTCAACGCCGCACTTTTGGCTTGGTATCAGAGCGAAGAAATGAAAATATTAATAGATAATAAATCGAACCCACAACCGCCGCACTACAGTCACACAATTACCTAATTAGTACAACAACTCTTGTATAAATTATTTTATAAATTAACAATACTAATTTCTGTACAATTTAGCACATTATTTAAACGGCGTATATTGTAATAACGACAAGTAATTAATAAGACATTAAACGATTTCCAAAAACATATTTATCATGAGTTACACACAGTTACATTACAGTATATTATAGTTACAGCTTCACGCTGTATCCCGTATGCAGCAGAGTAGGCAGAGAGCCTATTGTTAAGACATTTCGCCGATATCTGGGGGCGAAGAAATGAAAATATTAAATAATTTATTTTCTCGAGTAGGAATCGAATCGAAACCTAACGCGTTTGCACACGCGTGTCAACTTGCGCTATGACTTGCCTCTAAATTTATTTTTGAGTACTATTTTTATTGGCAAAAGATTTATTTAAAATATTACCTAAATATCAATAACTTAATTAACTAGAGCGCTCAAGCATATTCCAAAAGGCTAATTTAGAACCCTGTTACGTTCAAAATTTTATGAAGATTGGTTGTAAATTGTGTGAAAAATATACTGAAGTGGGGAAGTATTAGCGTCTCCCCGAGTAGGGTGTTAACCCACAACACAAAAAATCTTTAGTAACATTTAGCTTCCGTATTGTACTTTTGAGTTCAAACTTTGTCATGATAGACTGAATTGACTGCAGGCCAACAGAGTTTCTATGTTATTTATTTTGAAATATTCAATGAAATAATGGTCATTATGGCTGAAGAGCAAGAATAACAAGTGTTTAGAGGCCAGTCGTGGCGCAGGGGCACAAAGTGTGACTTTAAAATCGGCTGGTTGTGGGTTCGATCCCCACTTGAGGAAGTGAAATATTTATTTATATTTATATTTTCATTTCTTCGCTCTGGTGCCAAGGCAAAAGGCGGCGTTGAGTTCCGCCACTCAACACGCAATATCTCCAGAATTTAGCGGAAAGTGGGGAACGGAGTGTATTAACACTAGGTTCCCTCTGCCTACCCTGCTATGTGCGGGATACAGCGTGAAGCTGATAAAAATAACTTGAATAATCAGAAACTCTGATATTATAATTTTAGCTTAATAATTCTCGTAATAACTATATCTCAAAAGGTACATTTGTTCTTTAGAAATCAAGGATGTAGGTATACAGACTATAAGGAAAATTTGTACACCTATGTTTCAATAACCCAAGCCGGAGGTCTAGTAGTTCCACTAAATTACGGGCAGCTCTTTTTATATATTTTTGTATATCATCAAAAAGATGAATGTTTACGTATAGTTTTTAATTTATCAAAGTGAGTTTTTTCTAGATTTATGACACACAAATTTCAAGATTTTTTTAGATCTTATTTCTCTAGTAAACTTTACAATAATAAACACCATCAATAATGACTTTCACAAAAGTTTCAGTTCTTTCATTTTTTTAATAAAATGATGACAACATACACTTTATTATCTTGATAATAATCAGTTATCTTTCGTTTTTTTTTTATTGTAGTTACAACTGTACTATACGCATCTATTATGTTCCTAGAAATCAAGAAAATCGTGTAGGTAGGTCTTTTATTGTCTTTTTTGCAAATAATTTTACCTGTTACGGACTCAATAGAGATTCATTTCTTGAATTTCTTTACTTGCTATGATAGAGAAGCATTTATACATTGTGCTCTGATTAATGATTACAAGAACATACCAGTACCTAATAGTGGTGAATAAGTTGCTATGCACCTATGTTAGCAGTGTTATGCGTAGATAACTATAATCTTAAAGTAACCTTCTTTTTTAACATATTTTTATTAGCTTCACTTGCATCTATCAATTCCAAACCAATTTCTGACCAATTTCTTGCTGTTCTATTTATTTGAAAATTTGCAGATGAATCCGCACCTTATGAATATATAATATTTTCATAGCATGAATCTGACATTAATAACTAGAATAACCAGGATAAAAAGAAAAATAATTTTGCTATCGTAGATCGTGATAAACTGTGTAATATACTTATTTAGAAAACGTATAAAAATTTGAACGTAGCGGGACTCAAACCCGCGTCCCCTGGAAACCGCTACGTTCAAATTTTTATAAGTATTTTTCTTTCCTAAGTGTGGAATAATACTTTAAAATAATGTTAAAAAATTGTGTAATAGTTGTGGGAACACCTTAATGATGAAAATAAAATCGAATTAAAAAAACGATATTGAATTGATTTGATATCTCTTGATGATATAGATACCTATTCAAAATATAAAATTTCTTTGAGAGTATTTAGATAAATCTACCTCAATATGTCAAAGAAATAATATCATAATAATTTATGAAGTTTTAGATAAAATGTGAATTCTCACAGAAAAACAATATTCAAATTCGACTCTATTGTTATACCGCATTTATTGTGTGTGTTCACTAATTAAAAAAAAATGAGAACCTACTAGTATTTGTGAAAAAAAAAGTATTTGTTGCTGTGATAGTATTTGAAAGGTCTATTTCTTATCTCTGAATTATTATTTTCTTAAAAGTCACCAAAAAAATAATAATCCGCACCAGCGCAGTGGTTCTTCGCGACGAATCTTTTGAATAAAAGTTTGAGAGAAAGCTTACAATACTTTTATGATGTTTAAAAATACTATTTAAAATTTTCCAAACTCAATGTAGGAATAATTGTGGCGTGGGCTATATTTTGAGGGGAGAAATATCCCAAAAACTGCTTTGTCACTGTTGGCATTATGATGGCGTGTGCTTTACAAAATCAGAACAGGAACCGTAGCTTTGGTAATATTTCCAAAGGATATTGAAAAATCCTACTACGGAATGCAGCACGTTAATACATAATTATATATCAATTTATCAAGTTCCTGAAAGTTTCTAAATGTGAAATATTTACAAACTTTATATATATTGAGGCCAGTCGTGGAGCAGCGGTACAAAGTGTGACTGTAAAATCGACTGTTTGTGGGTACGATCCCCACTCGAGGAAATAAAATATTTATTTAAATTTATATTTTCCATTTCTTCACTCTGGTGTCGAGGCAAAGTGCGGCGTTGAGTTCCGCCACTCAACACGCAATGCCTCCAGAATTCGGCGGAAAGTGGGGAACAGAGTGTCTTAAGATTAGGTTCCCTCTGCCGATTATGTTTTCTCTGGTTATTTTATATATATAGAAATAAGGATTCATTCCTAATTTACGCCAAAAAATGTTTTAAAATTACATTTTTATACAATTTTTATAGATCACTTAATCATACGTGTTCTAAATAAATAAATATGATTTTTAACAAAAACAAAACTGACTTCTTTAATTTCACCCAGATCCCATAATCAGAACCGAAACAAACTTTCATCAAACAACCCTTGCAGTGTATGCTTTCCAATTAAAAAAGTATCATCGAAATCGGTTGGCGGGATATTGAGTTATTCGTTCATTTGTAGCGCACATACTGAATGTAAAATTAAGACATATGATTTTCTCATAGATACCATTTTCAGAAATGGACCAAATTCAAATGGGACCACGCGGGAAGCGCCAGCTTTCAAATAAAAAAGAACCATCAAAATTGATTTACCTAGTCAAAAGTTCTGAGGTAACGAACATAAAAAAATATAGTCGAATTGATAACCTACTCCTTTATAGAAGTCGGTTAATTGCATTTGTAACAAAAAAAAACGACTTCCACCCGATCCCCTTGATCAGAACCGAACCAAACTTTCATCAAACTACCCTTGAAGTCTATTCTTTCCAATAAAAAAAGAATCATCAAAATTAGTTGGCGGTATATTAGGTTATTCGTCGATTTCACGCACATACTTAATGTCTTAAATTTGTTAAGACTTATGTGATTTTCTCATGGTTATTATTGTCAGAAAAGGACCATATTAAATTAGAACCACGCGGGAAGCACCAGCTTTCAAATAAAAAAGGATTATTAAAATCGGTTCACCCAGTCAAAGATTCTGAGAAAACAAATATAAAAAAAATAAAGTCCAATTGATAAACTCCTTGCTACGAAAGTTGATTAAAAACGAAACGCAAGGATTTATGACCTCTTGCAACAAAAATTAATTAGATTTTAATCATTTTTATATACTTAAATATTGATTTAATTATCCAAAACGTGGAAACGGGTTACAAGTACAAAAAAGGATTAAAATAACAAGGTAAATAATTATGACACAGCAATGTTTTTAAGTACATACATTTATTGGTGATGAATACTGTTGCATCAATTTTCATTTTTTTTGATACCGATGAACTGTTAAAGTTTGTAAATAAATGTCCTGCATTCATTCTTTTAATTACAATCGAACCCACAGCTACTGCGTGCGCTTGCCGTCAAATACTGTCCAAGATGGCCTTAAAATATTATTATCAATAAATCGAATTTACAGTTTTGTATATTAGTCTTTTAAATATTGACGCATTTTATTGTGTCTTAATTAAATAGTAAATATATTAAAAAAAAAAACAATCAATATTTTTATGCCATTATATCCTTTTTTCCATATAAGTACATATTTCTATCTTTAAATTTCTTTCGAATCATGAAATAGTTGACATTATATAATCGATATAACTTATTATAATAAAAACATTATGTAGATACGTACATATGTTTGCCTATGTACATATCTGATACAAATACCGCTTAGATAAATTAAATATTTTTTTACATATTATACATACATATAAATTATAATATCTTCTTGGTGAAATTATTTACTTAAGGAAGTATTATGCATAATATAAATAATGTCATTTTCTTGAATATTAAATTACCTATTAAAATTACTGGTATTCGTTATTTTATTATTTAAAGCGATTGTTTTGATATTTAATTAATTAAAAGTCTTATTTATACCTATTATCAAACAAGAATATTTTTTTAAGGCTTCCACAATAAAAAACTAGTGACCTTTACGAATAAACAAAATATGATTCAGACGAATAGAATAAAAGCAGGCCAAGGTTTAGGCTTTATAAACAATATCATCGACATGGCCCAGATGAATCGTATTCGGCTTATAGAAAGTATGATCTTAGCATTTTAATTTAGTTGATTGGTTCTCCTTTTGTTGCAGTCGCCAGTGCACGTAAAACAGCGAAATAGAGAAGAGAAGAAAGAGGATAGAGTTGAACTTATTTCCTTTCTATTCCTCATCGCTAATAGTACACTTTACATAACATTATTAATTTTAATAATCCTTAGAGATATTTTTTAAATATCTTATTCAGTGCTAGTTTCGATACTGTTTACATTCACTTCAAAAACGTAATTATTATTTTCGTTATTGAAGTGAATGTAGACAAAAAACTGTAGCAAATAATTTAACTTTATTATAGATGTTGCTTCTCTTTTTTGCTTGTGGATTTCAAAAATATATTTTAACGACTTATTATTTATTTTAATATATAGAATATTAAAATATTTTAATATATATATATGTGTTTTTTAGTAGGTAGCACAGCGGCACGAGGTGTGACTGTAAGACTGACTGGTTGTGGGTTCGACCCCACTCGCGGAGATGAAATATTTACTTAAATTTATATTTCCATTTCTTCGCTCTGGTGTCGAGGTTCTGGCGTTGGGTTCTGCCACTCAACACGCAATGCCTCCAGAATTCGGCAGAAAGTGGGGAATGGAGTGTCATAACATTAGGTTCCCTCTGCCTACCCTGCTGTGTGCGGGATACAGCGTGAAGCTGTATATAGTAGGTAGTAGTAGGTCACTAGGTTCTAATTTGGCAACCTTGAACTGATGCGTGAACTTAATATTAGGTATATTACAATTAAATGTTTTTAAGGACCTGGTCCTGTCCTGATCTCAAAATTTTGAGAATTGTTAAGCTTTTACCATAATCCAATAGCGGTAATAATCATTACTTTCTAATAACACGTACACGTACTTGATACAAGATAAACTTACTGGACCTTGGTCACGGACGCTACGTGACTTCATATACTCAAGTATATACTCACATTAATATGTATCTCGAGTGTATTTATGTAATCTTCTATGATATTTATTACATTTGCACAAATGAGGAAATCGAATCTATTTAATGAAATGAACAATTTAATAGTATGCAATTTAATATAATAGTATGTGTCACTAGTTACTAAGTTATTAAAGAGTTAAAGAATTTTTATGAAAAGCTAGAAACGGCATGTTTAACAAGTAAAGATGTAGCTCAACAGTTACCAATGACAAAGGTAGTTAATTACTAAAGTGGTTTAGTTAATATAGACATTTTATATAATAAATGATACTATATTATTATCTAAGCATGAATAAATGTTATACGATATAAGACACTGAACTTTTTTTGTACATCTGAGCTATAGTTATTCTTTATTTTTTTCTCTCATATAGCTTTTTAATTTCTTTGCACAATTTTCTTATACAATAGTAATAAGTAATAAGTGCTACCACAATTTTCGTGATGATTTTTCTACAAAAAAATGTCGCTTTCATAAAACAAACCAAAATATCCTTACTTATGATACTGTCGCAATTTTCACAATTTATTACATATTTATTTTTATGGTAATGTTAAATTAAAACAAGCTTCACGCTGTATCCCGCACCCAGCAGGGTAGGCAACCCTAATGTTAAGACACTCCGTTCCCCGCTTTCCGTCGAATTCTGAAGCCATTGCGTGCTGAGTGGCGCAACTCAACGCCGCGCTTTGCCTTGACACCAAAGCGAAGAAAACAATATACAAATTTAACTAAATATTTCGTTTCTTCTAGTGGAGATTTCGATCTCCACCAGTCGCGTACAGTCACACTTTGTGCCTCTGCGCCACGACGACCTCAATATAATAATATGATGTGTAATATATATAATATGATGTCAATAATAATATGATGTGTATAATATTATTATAGACATAATGCCTATAATAATACAATGACCTATAATAATATTATATACTTATTTATATTGTAATATTATATCATTTATACCTTTCTGTAACATTTATACACATTACAAATACTTATTAATTTATTATATATGTATTTAAGTGCCAATTTAACATTATATGAACTATTAATTTTATCAAGCCAAATTTCCACTTCTGCATTGTGTAGGTTAGGTAGGAGTACAGGTCAAAGAACGTCCTTACGTCTACCACAAAGAAAATTGGCTTTAGCTATTGACCTGACAGTTAATAACCTCTCGAGATAATAACCGACGCTTTTCACTCTTAGTTTCAGCCGAAGACTGAAGCTTTGAGCTCGTTGACAAAAATTCTACGTTGTTCCTTTACTTTGTTCAACAATCATTCGGGTCATAACTTTATATTGTTATTGAGAAAAGGTTAAAGGGAATTAAATTTGTTGCTATAATACGAAACAGAAATACAATGGATGACTGTCATGTCTTATATCATCTTGTTTAAGAGACTTTTTTTTCCAATAATAAAATATTATTTACGAAACGAACGATTTCATATACTTAACATTTATTTTTTAGCTAATATTGAAAAAAGTATCTACCCAATATTAACATTAACTATATTGATATTGTGTCGTAATATTCTAATTACATTATAATAAAATAATTCATAATTCAATATTGTTACAATAGTACATAGTTCATATAGATGAAATTTGTTTTGCATTTCAATTCTGTCGCAAAATGTACAAGCGATGCATATTTCAGTTGCAAATTCGTTTCTTTTATTTGGAACAAGGTAATTGACCGACTTTACGTTGTATAACAATTGTAACCCACACATGTATAAATCTCATATGAAGCGGTGAAGTGTTAGTACGAGAGTCAAGTACGCCGTACGATATCTCGTAACGTACGAAGATTATGTATTTGTACCTTATTAGTAGCTATACTACTAACTATGAAGGTGTAAAAAAAAATGTTTGTTGGTTTTTTTACATTTGTGTCAGCAACTGCTGGGTTTAGAGCATGATGTTTTTTCCTAATAACATATAAATAACAATTTATTGAAGGAATAACCAAATAATTAAGATATTTAACATATTTTTTTTATAAATATTGAAAAAAGATTGTACGTTCTTATATGTTACAAACTAAATACTAAATGATTTACATAATATATATTGTTTATTATAAACAAAACTAAATCGTGTATGCTATAGTAATAACCAAACATTGTGCTTAAATAAAATAAAAAGCATATTATAGATACATACATATATATCATATTAAATAATTTAAAATACAAGCACTCAATAGACTCGTCTTCATAGAATTTAGGCTTTAATAATGAGCTTTCTTCCTGATGTTGGTAATTAAGTTTTATTAAGAACAAACGGCGCTTGAGCCCGCTCTTGGCATTCACCGCGTGCCTTATGATGGATAGGAACACATATGGCTGCGCAGTGAACGCGAGGAGGTGGACTGTGTTCTCAATGTTCTCACTCTTGAATTATTCTATTTTTCCTGTCTTCTATACTCTTTCTTGCTTCTCATAGTGATCTTCATATATTTCGTTGTAGTTAATGATTTCTAATGTCCTTTATTTCAACTATAATAAGGCATGTTTTCTTGAACGACGAAATTCCACCACTCTCATATTAAATTTATTTCATATAATATACAATATGAAAATATTAAAAATTTTTGAAGGTTTTGTTATCCGTATGGAACTGTAAATGAGAAATATTTATGCAATGTTTGAAGGAAACGATATTGCTAGTTTATAAACGCAGGCGCTTTAACATGTAATATACGAATAAAGGTAGGAAACTAGTCATGTAATATTTGTGTCAATTATTATTAACACAATAAATAAAATAATCAAAACAAGCTAATTAAAAGCTCTTAGTAATTGTCGTCTTCATATAAATATAATTTTTTGCAAAAAAAAAAAAATCCAAAAACATAAAGTACGCAACATTTTCCCATATTATTTGGCTATATACAATTTTAATAGACAAAAAAATTCGAAATAGTTTTGATCAAGTTTAGCGTGCGTTTGACATAGACCAAGGGCTCCGGGCTCCGGGCTCCGGGCTCCGGGCTTAGGGGCGTATTGTCCAACATAATAGGTGCAAGATGCAGCTGGCACATTGTCACACGATCATTGCACGATAGAGGGGTTGTACTTTACTGAATTAGAAATCTAGTTTGATATGACCGGTGTGATTTCAGCTATAATATAAAATATAATTTATACATACTTATAATGTAATTGTATTCACAAAAAAAAGTAGTAGGGTGCGCTTGTCATTTTTGAAAATATTTTTCAACACAAATGGGATATTATAGACCGTGAATAGTTTTTGTATTATTTATTACAAAATTTATTTTTTATTTTATTTGTTATGTTATTTATTTGTTATTTTTATAAAATAAATTAGCGACCAGCTCGCGGCTTCGCCCGCTTAAAATTGTGAATTATTTGTTTGTTTAAGTACATAGGGTGACATTTTCGATTTTCATTAGAAAAAATATTATTGGGGGCATTTAACAAAGTAATAGAACCAGAAACAATGATATTTAAAAAAATGTTTTTTCTGTTTGTCGACGCTTATCTCAGAAACGGCTATAACCGATTTAAAAGGAGCGCGGTGCGGGAGCGGTAAAATCGGTTTAATTATTTTTATTATAACATTGATTAAATAGCTGACCTTTATAACTATTTATTTATATTTTTCATAGAGAAATGATAGCTTTTTTGGGCACTCTAAAATAAATTTGATCAAAACACATTTATTTATGTTAAGATAAAAATTAAAATAATATATAATATCTTATTTATTATATTATAATAACATATACTATATTTATATAAATAAGAATGTATTTTTTTGTTTAATAGATTAAAATTAAATTTTAGAAAGTTGTTAATTCTATTAGAATTATAAAAACTACCAAGATTTTTATAGTACATTAAATATTTTCGCAAATTAAAAGCTCTCTATGTTTTTCACCTGAAAAAAACTAAAGGGCGAAAAAATATTAAATATATAGATACCATATTAGTATCGATACTGTACTAGTAAATGATTGAAATAAAAAATAGATATACTACGGAGTACCTTTGTATGCAAAGTTTAAAGCAGTTCATTATGACAGATTATAAAACAGTATATCTATAGAGGAATTACACACTCTTTTTATATTTCCTTTCACAATAACATATATATATATTTTAGATGTCCCTCTGTACTAAGATGGCGGCTCCGTTCTAGTTAGTTTGCACATTTTGCTTTGAAAATTAGTTATTGTGGCATGACTTTAATAGTTAGTTACACATGGTATCGTAAACCTTTTGTAGATATTGATGTCTTCTTTAAAATTATAGTATCACTTTGCTCTATTGTCAATAATTTCCACAGTGTACGCGATATAAGGTATTTTTTTACACGTTAATCGTCTAATTGTTTTAACTTGAAAATAATTTTCCAAAACGGTCCCGTAGTTTCGGGGCCTATTCAATTCAAATAAAGAAACAAAAAATCTAATCGATTGTTTTCTTTCTTCTAATCGATAATTTTAGTGATATCGATGCACCTCCCCTCCACCCCCGCAGAGTCACGCCGCTACGATGCGCGAGGCCACACTCCGCATTTTTTATTATTACATGGTTTTTTTTTAGATTGATATTTTTAAATTCGTTATATATTTTGAATGTAATGTCCGATTTTATTAATTTAAAAAGTATTTTACACGTATTGAAATTATCTTTAATAAAATATCATTTAATGGGATAAGGATTAATGCAGAGGTATGAATAACATGGTTTGCTTATTGTCGGCACTTTTGTCAACTTATAAAATATAAAATAGTAGTTATATTGGCATAAATACAGTAGTTGGACGTATGGTATCGCAGACTTTTTTATAGATATTGATGCGTTCAATCATACTGTAGAATATTGTTTTGTTCTATGTATCAATAGTTTTCGCAGCGCACGCGATGATAGAATTTTTAAGATTAATTTCTTCACACCTTGGGTTACATTATTGCATTTTTATTAGGGATCTCTATTTTTTTGAAAATGTAATTCAGCCTATGTTGGTCATTGAAGATGCAGCTTCCTTATAGTAAAAGAATTTTTGAAATCGGTCCAGTAGTTTTTGTGTGAAAACAATATAAACATACATACAAAAATACAAATTTTTCCTCTTTATAATATTAGTATAGTATGACCTTTGGGTTGTTTTGATAGCCAATTCGAATATTGCGTTATTGCAAAAAAAAAAATGAAAATAAAAAAATATAGATATTACCATCAACCGGCCGACCTGAAAAATATTTATTATAATTATGTGCTGTTTATTACGCGTTGTCTAATTCTAAATTAAAATTCACTAAAGTTGAAATATATCTAATACATTGAATTGCTTTATATAAAGCAATTCAATTTATATATATTATTAGTATATCTCAAAGTGCGGAAAATAAAAAAAAAACAAATGCATCTCTCATCTATTATTCTAAGTAACATTTTAGTCATATGTGAAATTATATGAAGTGTAAACTACAAAGTAAAAGGTAGTAAAGTCAACTAAAGAGTAAAAAAAGATAAAAAAGATAAGTAAAAATAAAATAAAAAATCATTAGTGTTTGTACCCTGTAGTGTATTACTACTTACGTCCTCAAATTTATATTTGTATAGGATTGGTAGTTATAGTAAAATTAACTAAAGTTTACGGTGGCGCACTCTCCATGGTGAAAGAATGTAAACATTGGGGCAATTAACCTCCCTCGAATGAGGGGGCGGCTACTACTTACTACTACCAGTTTTGAGGGGTAGCTGATTGTTTAATAAATCGAGTGCTTTGCAATTTCTTTTAAAAAATTGTCTTTTAAAAAGATTTAAATAGATAGTTTGTGGCTTATAAATAACAGGTTACTATATACGATAGTAGCCTAGCATCTGTACTAAAATAGGAATCTTCATTAATTGTATAAAATTATCTAAAAATAATGAAAGAATTTATGATTTAATCAACATATTATGTACGTCTAATCTATATTCATATTGCTTACATTTCTTTTTAAATTGTTCCAATTGGCAGGCTTTACATGAATGTATTACTATTAAATTAAATTCCAATTTCAACTACTCTAAAATAAGTCTTTCATTACTTATTTATTACGATTTGCGTAGGTTTTATGATATAATTAGGTCAGAATCTAATAACATAATAAGAGACAGATTAATAAAGCAAGATACATATGTGCGATGTAAGCAATACGTGGAGGTCGTGGAGGGTGGGGGAGACATTAGGGGAGGGCTGAAGCCTCTCAACGCTTCCGATGACATCACACAAGTGCGTCTACGATCACGTATCCGATCACTGTACTCGCACCTACAGTTAGATAGCCGTAGGTGCGAGTAGAATAAGTAGTGACTTATAACACGATCTCATGATATATGACTGAATGTCAACAGATTGAGTGATTTTTTGTCTTGGTTAAAGAATAATGTAAGTTTTTGAATCACTTCTAACTATAATAGGTGTAATAGAGATGAGATAATATTAAAGAAAACTTTAGTCGTTTGAATGAAATAGTCGAAACAAATTATAAATTCTGAATTTTAATAGAACTTTATATAATTTAATATCAAATTATCATATCAATATAAAATTAAAAAAAAAACATTGTGTAAAAAAAGGGTGCATCGAACTTTAGGCGAATAAAAAAGATCGATCCCCTACATCTGTAGCCCGGACGACCTTAGCACACTTAATTTTTTATATCGCACTTTTGAATAAAGGGTTGATTTAAGGGGCTTGGGAGACGCGTGGCGCTACCGAACGTATACTGTTAGTACATTAACCTCAGAACATTTCTCACGAAAAAGTCTTATATTATTTTATGTAACTGTATTTGATACGAAATTCAAATATCAAAAGTTTTCGAATAATATAATATAAAAATTATTTAACTTTAAAATAGGCAACAATCTACAATTACGTGCATGTTTATGCATACAAATGTCCCAAAGCGCAAAACAAATATTTTATTATATTAGTTTATTTTTTATATTAATAATTAGCAAGTAATAACAATTGTGTAATCGATTATCCGTTTTACCTTAAAATTCTTTTTCATAAATACCTAATACAAAAGTTGGTATTAATTTATAACGTCGTTTAAAAAAAAGTTAAAGTTGTGTTAAATTATCAAAATTTTCATATTAAAGGTAATAATAGAAGATATCTATTTTCTATTGCCAACATCATTATTAAAATATACTTATAGGTTAACAGTAAGCTTGGAAACTTATTTTTTCTTTGCAAATTAACTGCAATTTCGATCAATAAAACTAACAAACTAACAAAATTCTTTATAAAATATATCTTGCATAAACAATTACAAAATATATTTTACATACTAAATTGTTTTTTTTTGGATGAGAACATTATTTTTCACTGTTAGTTATTTTACATGAAACAAAATTGAAAAATATAAAAAAGTGTATGGTATAATATTTTACTAATTTATCTTAGCTATGAATAAAAGTTTAAAATTTAGAAATTCAATAGAAACAATCAAAAATTATATAATAAGAGTTTTTAACACTACTCGAAGCTAGTTCAACAGGTTTAACTCATCATGTGGTCCGAATTTCGGTGATAGATTTCTATGACTAGGGTGCAGGGGTTGTCAAAGACCGTGGGATACCCTGAAATTTCCCCTGGAGAGCACCCCACACAGCTGTCGCGATAATGTATAGCGAGTCGATGCATCGATTGTTTGATTCAGAGCCACCATTGTTCTGGGAATTGTTCACCACACTCTTTGTAGAAATTGCATCGGGTTCGCTATCTTTTATTATTATTACGTTAGGAATCAATGGAGGACGTGTAAACGGTCGTGTTCACACGAACATAAATTCATTTGTGAAAACTTCCCTTATTTTAAAAACATAAGACTTAATCCCTAGATGTTTTTGAACATTAACATTTTGTAAATATTCGACAATCTTTATTTGAATATGTATGTACATTATAACGTGGGGTACAATTGTAACATTATATTAGTGAATAATTTCCAATCTCATTATAACCGGTTTTCTAGATTATGCATTTTGTAACTATGTATGTATTCGTGTATTGCATTAAGTGCACGCGCATTACGTATGCAGATAGACGGCGTGTGCAACTTCGGATATAAAGCACAGTCCTAGACAAAGCGGGTTGAATTAATGACCCAAAATATAGGGTGGTTTTTTTTAGATAGTTGTATTGTCTCCGCTGGGGCCGTTGAACGCAGCTGCGCGGGCGCGGGCGCGGGCGAATCAAATTGATACGCGCACATGTCACGCGTGCGCCGTGACGTCACACAATATGGCTAGCTGGCCGGCTGTCAACTTTGTAGCATTTCGTTACGATTACTTAGTATTGTAATACTTTTTAGTATTATAATATTTAAATTATAATATTATGGTACAGTTGAGATTTGTGCTAATTTCGCTTCTCTATAAAAATATTGGTCGAAGACAACAGAGTCGTTTCACAATATATTCTTATGCCTTCTACTAATCAATATACAAGACATATACGATTTGAATGAGACTCAAAAATATTTACTTATTTGTTGATTATAGTGTACGGTTATGTACAATATTTCATTGAAATTATAAAATAATTTATTAATATGTATATTGTAATTACTCATTGTATCATGATTAAAATTTTATGCAATAAATAATTTTCGTAATAAAATGATTATTGAAAAAATACCCTTGGCGTCGATTATATAGTCATAGTGTTTAATATTCAAAAAGGGTTATTACCACTGCAAATATCCTCGTACCGACGGCTATCCCCTAGTTCTAACCGCTATCCTCTTATCTAATAGATATTAGATTATCAATAAGTATTCCATATTTATAACAGTTAGCACATGAGATATTCTTTATAAAATAGATATTCTTTAATTATTATTTTTTACACTGTTGGCTCTATTGCAAGTGCAAAACTGTTCATTTGTTGCATAGAAATGTTTTATTGTTAATTCGTCCCCCCGAGTGGGGATCGGCCCACAACCGTCACGTACTTATTTCGGTTTTTTTTTAAATATAAAATTACCGTAACTTTTGAATAATTATACTATTATTATAAATCAAGAAGATTGAATGTTTGGTTTTTAGATTTACGTAAATTTAAAAGCTTATGAGTAGCTTAATAAACCATATTAGATAAAAAAATATTGTACCTTTGTTAATTTATTTACTTTTACAGTAATATATGCTTCTAAAGAAAATAAACCAGGTTGTATGTAGTGTAAATTAGCTTGTGCTTTATCATAACAGCCATTGATTTCCAGATAGTGATTGTTATCGTTGAGTGACCGTCGTTTAACTATGTTAATCTTTGTTATCTACGATATTATTTAAAAAATCACTTCGATTTCTATTGAAATAAAAAAAAAACTAAATGATAAATAATTACAAAAATAAAAATATGATATAAAAATATCTTCATTTGCTAACCTTATATCATATCATTTTTTTGCCAATCAAAAATACCTTGGTTTTTTGAACATTTGATTAGTCTTTTGAAATTTTGTGAACTAATTAAGTGGTCATTCATACCCAAATTCAAGTCCGTGTTGATTTCCAAATTCTTTATGAAACTTCACTATAAGCAATTTTTTTTATAAAAATTGTTCTTTTATGTAATATAAACATTAGTACTTTAATTTAACAAACTTATGAGTAGTTGTAAGTAGTTAATAATTCGTGAGCACAAAATCGCGGCGCGGTCGACTGTCTACGGCGGTTCCGTAGCTACTGCTACGTGCTACGCTGACGGCGATCATTTAATTGAGCGAAATTCTCTTATATATGCTTTTTTATTTATTAAAAGTTACACGCGTCAAGTATTGTGTCAAGACAGATACCGAATACATGTATTTTTTCTTTGTCATATTCATTACAAAGACTAATATTAGTTCGCTACCGGAAAATATATGTTATGATCGCCGAGCAAATACTTTTGAAAAATAATTTACATTTTTAATTAATTAAGTAATATATTTCTTTACGGAACTGAGAACGGAGTGTCTGAACACTAAATTCCATCGGACTACCCTGAAATATGCTGGATAAAACGTGAAGCTAAAAATTTGTATATGCATATTTCTTTAATACTAATTAGTAATTATTGTCAACAGGGCTTCAAAGGTTTATAAATAATGTTGTTTCGGAATAAGATTGCTTAAAAGTTTCATGCAGCACAAAGTGCTATAATTATAGTTTTATAACACTTTTAATAATTATATAATGTTAACCGCGCTTCCGCTATCATCCGTATTTGTATTTTTTCGAAGTTCCGACAATCTCACATTCCTTACGGGTGAAAATTTTTTTTAACGATGAACAATACATAAATGCAACATTACAGATTACATACAACATCGATCAAAGCACAGACAGACACAGATACATACATATATCGAATAAGCGTCATAAAGCAGAACATAAAATATACAATATGTCTTAAAGCCTGAGCTGGCGGCGTGCCAGCCGGCAATGTGAAGTGGCGGCGCCAGTGAAAGTACCTCCCATCCCTCCCACTGGCTCTAGAATTGACTTAGATCATCGTCGTGTATCTATCCTGAATATTCCAAATTTTCAAATATATTAATTTTCCTATATCTATGCCTTATATATTTAATATTTTCAGTAAAATGCTAATTCATATTGTTTATAAGTTGCTTAGTGTTAAAAAAAAATTGAATATGCCTAATGATTTGTTCACGTTTATATTAACTAAACATTTGTATAGAGATAAAATGAAAACTATTCTGCGATGATTTTGTAAACGTGTTTTATTTAGAAGTATCTATATACTAAATGTTTTATTTTTTGACCAGTTCCTAAAAATTATTTTAGAATATTTTGTACAATTTAAATGCTTATAATATTTTTTGAGAGTATTTTGTTATATTTCAGACATTGAAGTAACACATAAAGCACATTGACTAACTAATTAATAAAACTTACCTTGTGGTGATTCACCTCTTCGATGCGTTGAAACAATACCGAGCAGACGCTTTTCAAAACATAGAAAGCTTAGACAGATCATGCAAAACATAAAGCAAACATTGTGACAATAAACGTGAAAAATTACAAGTGAACTGTAACGTTGTTACAAATTACTATTATTATAGTGTCATATAAATATTAGGATCTGATATAAGAAATATATATTTATCTATATTTTATATTTCGCGTACACTCACTTAATTTTTATGTAGTTACATTATCTTTTTGTATTAAATGAAACGCGTTTTCACAGGGCCGTCACTATTTTGAAAAGATTGTGCGAAAACACGATCGTATTCGGGGTGGCATGTCAGCGGCCACGTTCGGAATGAGCGCAGAGCGGCGGTGCGCCGCGTACGGGCGTACGGGCGTACGGGCGGACGGGCGGACGGGCGGGCGGTGCATGCGTACGTACGTACCTCGCCGGCGCACGGTTCACTCGCGGAACTGACACTCGCGGCGCGGGCCCGGCACGGCGGTACACGACGTGCAAACACCAAAAGCAAAATGGACATACCTGAGGGTGGCGGCTGGCACGGGGCGCGCTCGCTACTTGAATGAGCTGCCCGGGCGGAGCGGCGCGCGCAGGGGGCGCGGCCAGCCCGCGTGGCTCCGGCGCCCCCGCCCGCGCCCTCCCCCGCCTGCACCGCTCAGCTGAGCCCTGATTAGCCCCGGCCGGGGTATTCAATTAGGGGTTGCTCGGTGCATCTCGCGAGGTTGCTTGGCAGCCGCGCGGCCCGCTCGCCCGGGCGCCCGGACGCCGCTCCAGATGGCCGCCTTGCTCAGCGCCTTTGAGCACTCTTAATTACGGCCTCTCTATAGGTGATCGCGCTATTTAAAACCATCATCCTCCATAAGATCCTTACCAACAATATCATTTTGGTATAAAACATGGAGACAATAAAATTATGATCATTGCTAAATTACACAAAATCAAATTGTAATTTCATGCGTTGAGAACGAAGCTCATGTATAAGAATGTAAATTTTTGGTCTCTCGGCTACACGAGGGCGTAGTCGACACAAATAACTCCTGCCATGGCAGAGAGTGGCTTGTCTTTGAATTGAAAATTAAGTGCAGACGTTATCGCGAGTGGTCCCCGGACGCGGGCTCGTTACTAACTTTGAGAGTTGCCGACAATGATATTACTTTATTATTTAATTCTATACTCTAGTAATTTGATTAAACTATAAGGAATTTTCGTAAAATTTCTTCAAAGGGAATTTTGTTGTTGTTTTACTCCTCATACGTTCTACGCGATTAATAAAAGCATTTACAATAATTATAATATCATACTATGTTACATTATATATAAGAATAGTATAAAAACGCAAATTATGAGAAAATAATAATAATAATAATGAACGGAAAAAAGCTCTATATTAATGAAATTAGAATCTTACATAGAGTATTTACTACTTATCATTAATACAAGTAGAGTTTAATTTTATACTTTAACAAAGATCTCTTTGAGAGATGTCTCCTACGAATATGCGTAGATATATATTTTGAAATAAATCAGCTGAGCGGAGTCATATTTAGAAGAATTGTCAAACTGTAAAATATAGACAGGCAGTAAAAAAACCGGTCATGTGCGAATCTGGCTTGTCCATCCAGAGACCCGAATCAATTTCTTGATTGTAGGTTAACGAACAAACTGACAAACTTAAGTGTGAACTACAAATAAACATTTGTAATTATTTTTTCTGTGATATATATATCTATATATTTACAACGTTTTCTTTTATTTGTACTGTAAGTTCTCACTTCTTACAAAATTTCATAACTCTAGGTCAACTCTACCATGAACTATGGGTTTTTATTACGCGGCGAATTCATAAGTGCTGTATTGGATCTTGGATCGTGTAATTTGATATTAGATATTTTCAGCTTGATACCTCCAGTCTAGAGAAAAATGAAGTTGATAGCAGGACAAACACAGAGGCTTTTTAAATTATTAATAACTTCATATGAAATTTTAGTTTTGATTTTGATAATTTATTTCAAAAAGCAAGCATGTTTCAGTAGGTCCTTAAATTTGCTGATGACCTTTACGTAATGAAATACTTTCATAAGCTCATGTCGTTAGTTGTTATACACTTTATTAAGAATGAAAAAAGAATTATAATTTCAGACAGTTTAGATATAATTTGCTTGATACACTATTATAATTTGCCATGTTTACACGTATACGCGTGAAAACACTAGAATTACATGACTAGCGATTATACCTTATGTATATGGTTTATTATAAAAAAATAAATAAAAAAATATTTTTATAAATCATTCTGTTTCGAGGTTCCAACTAAAAGTAGCACATGTCATCGCTAACCTCTAGACTCTCGAATTGCAGAGTGTGATAGAGACCATGGCTTCAACAAAAAAACATTATCATCAAAAGAAGTCAGTGCTGAAATAAGGCCGGCTAGCAGGTTATGCGATTTCTTCCACGAATATTATTTAGTAGGTATTAAACCAATTCGTGTTTGTTTCTCACATATATTGCTTAAATTTATCATAAAATTCTACAGTATATCTTATTATCATATAAAATTAGATGTTAACAAGATTACAGAAATATATCTTAGACTGTTACGAGTAGGTTCATAGGCAGATTTACATAAGTTATAGTTCTATTAAAGCATCGTGTTGGTATTCTTATTATAACGATATATGTATATACCGTTGGATACAATATATGTATTTCCGTTGTTGGAAATTAAGCTATTTTCATGTAAGCGAATGTCAATGTCAAAAGAACAAATATGTGTATAAGGTTTTTTTATGGAATACCATTACATTATTCCGAAAATGTTAAGTTAATGAAGTTTATGTATAGTATAAATAAACTATGCGCGTTTCAGTTCTGATGAAATGTTATTTTTAGTATACATTAATTTATTTAATGTTACAATACCTACTGTTATCTTTTAGTAATTAAAGATTCATTTGTTTGTAATTTTCATTTTATTACAAACATTAAATACTTACGAAGATAATGCATTACTTAAAAAGGAAATTTGTAGAATATAATTCAAGCAATAACATTCTATTTGTATCAATTTTTTGGTACTAAAATTGTTTTGAAATATGTCCATTTTATGAAGGAATTTGTTGTGACAAATAAGTTACAAAGGACCTCTATACTCGATTCATTATGGCATGAGACAAAATGTAAACAAAAAAAATCTGTTTCTCAAACTTTATTGTATTTTTTTATTTGTATTTTATTTATTTAACGTGGAGTTTTCTATATAATAATAATAATAATAATAATTGTTTTGATAATATCGCATTTATATGGATATAAATTTTTCGGCCACTTTTCTTCTACGTGTTTAAGCACATTAATAACAGTCACTTTTTCCAATGAATTCATTAAACATTTCTTTGATCACTTTTTCTTCGGTGAACAAAAAGTGCAAGCGTTGCTTGGTCCAGGTTTACTTATGTTCTAAAGTATGAAAATATCAAAATAACAAAAACAATATAAAATATAACAAAAACAGAACAACCAGAAAAATATTTTAAACTTAACAAAACTTTTAAGTTTCTTAATGACGGATGACAAAATGTTTTAATTTTAATAATATTAGAACAATAATGTTCTAATATAAATATTAATTACGAGATATAATTTATTTTTATAGTATTAAAATGTGTCTGAAGTTTGAGAAGAAATTGACTTTTAGGTGTTTTTACATGTACATGACATATTGAAATTAAAAAAAAACGGGTGCATATCAAGATTTTTAAATTTTAAGTTAAAATATTCCTGTTAAATATGAAAAAAATCTTTATTTTTTATTATTATTCTTTTTACTTATTATTTTTCGTTTTCGTTTCTTTTAACTTAATTACTTCTTTTTATTTACTATATATACTGTGTGCAATTTTATAAAATTTGAAAATATAAATATAAAATTTATTTCATTGATGTCAGCTAATTTAAATTGCAATTTTATTAATTAATACTTATATAATATATAAGTATTAATTAATAAAATTACAATCTAACTAATAACTTATAACTTAATTCTAACTAATCACAGAATACTAAAAGTAATTTTTTTTGTCACTGAATACTATGTTTATATTATAAAAAAATATATAACTTTTCTGTACTACAAATTAATACAATTCAAACGACGACATTCAAATGTGACATACGTTTGGCATTTATTTTACCTTTCCCTAACCGTTCAGAATTTACTAACGAAAATAATTGGATATTATAGGATAGAAAAAAATTATGAACATTGTAAAAAAAAAATTCTCCCCGCTTTACTGGTATTCTATTTCAATTATAAGATATTATAATAAATTTTATTTCTATTTACAGTGTTATCAGCATTCTTAAAATATATATATTTTTAATTAATATCAAACTCCATCAAACCTGTCATGTAAAAGAACCTTTTTTGACATGTTTACCTTTTATCTCATGCCTTCGTGAATCGAGTATAGATTACTTTACGCTATTGTACTACAGTTATTGTAACACTGACAAATGCTACGTAGTTCCCAGTGTATACCTAACAAATAGAATATTATATTTTTTTACTAATTTTGTTATAATAAAAGTATGGTAATTATGTAAAATATTAATTAAGTAATTTTTTTCATATTAGACCCCTCATAGGATCATTTTGTTGTCCGTCTGTCAAGACTATTTATCTTGAGATCACGTAAGACTGATATTAATATCAAATATTCAAGTTTATAAAATGCAACTAAGTGTCATCCCATGAAGCGCAAAAAAATAAAGTTTAAAACGTAATCAAAAGATACAAGCTTTTATGCATCGTTTTTGCTGCATTTTGTATGAAATTTGCCGCGTACACGAAATTTTCAAGATACTTTCTGTGGACTTACAATTATGAAATTTGGCACAAAGTGAGAACTTACGATACAAATAAGGAAAAAAATGCGTGTCCGACTAGTACTAGATCGGTTTGTTAATATTTCTTTATTTACCGAGTTCGATATTGTTTTAATAATTTGGTAAGCACATTTTTCTTGCTAGTAGCCGTATATATACTATATATGTACGTAATATATGAAATTACGAAAATTTTCAAATGAGGCTGTCATAGCGCAGGAGCACAATCGTACGAATTTAAAAGCGCCGGTTGTGGGTTTGATGACTCGGAAGAATAAAATCATTAATATTTTCAAAATATTAAATGCGAAATAAAAACACGCAATACCTTCAGAATTCGTGAGGAATGGCAATAATAATATAAAGTTATTAAAATAATATAAATACACACGAGTCAGTCTCTCCCACGGCGAGGCTTCTGTAAAAATTTCAAGACCTACAAGGTTAACGTGAGTTATAAAAGTTTTCAAACTTAAGTTTGTGGGTTAATATGTACTCATTTTGTAAGAAATGAAGTAAAAATATAAGTTTGCAATTATTTTTTTCTATTAAATACTTATAATATAAACTTTCACTTTTCTGCTTTTTTTCCTTTATTTGTATTGTAAGGTCTCATTTTTAACCAAATTTCATACCTGTAGATCCACGGGAAGTACCCCACACGTTTTGATTACGTGGCGAATTCCATACAAAATGCAGCAGACGATACAAAATGCACATCGAACAATGCTCGTATGTTATGATTAACTTGATTTTTCCTATGCTTCAAGGGATCGTAGACACTTCGTAGACGTAGATATTTGGTATTGAATATTAATTTCAACTTGATATCTCCACGCGAATTATCTTCACAGATCTACAACAAAGTGATCCTATAAGGATTTCGTTTCTATTATACCTTTTGAGAACCATAAAAATTTACTCAATACACCTACTCAAAATACATAAAAAAAAATATATATATTTTAAAAATATTAATAACGACAATTATACTTAACTTATATAGAATTTCCTAGAAATATTGTGTTTTTAGTAACATCATTGCTAAGAACGAAACGCTACCGAATTTTTAATTATAACGGATGAAGAATTATGTTAATGAATGCCGTTTGTTAGAACAAGAAAGACCGATGACACTTAGTTGCATTTTTTATCCATAGAATTAGTTAAAAAGAACTGCCTATTGCGGCAGAAGACTAATTTAGTATTGCTTAGATGTCCATTGTATGACATAAAATACATCTAATCTGGTTAGATATATTTTTACCTGATATGATAAAAAAAAACGTTTTATAATTCGTACAAAATTGAGATGCTTTTCATGATAATTTCGGTTGCTTGGGTAAGTCATATATGTTTATTAATAACTTATCAATTTTTAAGACAATAGGCATCACGCGATTAGGTTAGATTATTATTATAGTTTAATAAATTATGTTCATAAAACGTGTTTTGTGTTAACAAATGTTATGTATAAATTAATTTTCTGTGTTATTGAAACTTTGTATGTGTTAATACTAATATTAATTAAACTAAAGCGATTCTGCGAGATTCGTTGTTTTTAAAGAAAAAACATGAAATCATTGGTTTCAACTGGTGAACAACAAAAGCGTACAACATCAAGATTGAAATCTGTATGACAATAAATAGGTAAATGGAATAAATTGATAGCTCAAGCTCACTTTTGCAGTACTTTTGGACAACTTGGCCGTTCGCCAACACGCAAGGGCGTCATGTTAAGTTATCGTGACAACATTGTACAGCGATAGTGGCATGCTACATAGAGAGAAGCGTTCCACAAACCTGCACAAGGAATGCCCGCTCAGTACACGGAGCGCGGCGATCCGTAAAGTCATTCGAATTGAATTTGCACATCGCAAACGTAGTAGAAAACTAGTGATGAACGAAATGGCAAAAACGGGTTAAAATTCCGTGCCCGGAGGCAGAGGCAGTCCCTCAGGTGACTGCTTCGCTTCCGATGCAGTTACTTTACAGTCGGTTGCAGGAACGCTTGACAAGCATACCCAGGACTGCTGCCCGGGCCGGGGCCAGCTCGCCGCCGCCGGGTCAGGGCCGCCTTCGTTAAAAATACAACTCTTGTGTTACGCGATAGAGTTCGATATTACGCGGTGCGTTGTATGCACGAGGTTGTGTTGTAGATGCATAGCGGCGGGGGCGGGCGGGGGCGGGCGAGGGCCGCCGGGGCGGGCGGGGACGCGGGGGGCGCGCGCCCGTGTGCGTGAGAGACAGGTGAATTAGCGCGGCGCGTGCTGACTCCCAGGGCGGCGAGCCCGGGCGAGCTCGTCGCTATAGTGACACAGGAAATCTAATAGAGATAGCAAATAAGACCAAAAAGCATTTGCGATATGTTTCACAAAGGAAAATCTATACTTATATATGAATATAAGCTTCATGTATTTTTATAGTATGTAGGTATGTTGACTGTACAATTTAGGACGTACATATGTATGTTGTTGACAACGGAATGAAAGCTCTCTATAGTGAATATTACAAATTACTTTAAATCAAGAATTTTACCTGTATGATACCTAAGTGGTTTTTAAGATAAATGCCAAAATAATTTGGTGTTCAAACGTAAATGATTTTTTTAAATATATAAGAAGCATAGTGCCAATATCGTAACCTATACGTATATTACATTGTTAATCATCGCCTTCTGTACATAGAAGATTATATGAGAAAATCTATTATTGGCGGCTAATCGATGTTATACAATGATTTTTTTAAATGGTGTTCGTTTTGTCTGAGCGTTTGTTAATCTAATCTCAGAATCGGTTAAACCAATGTAAGTGTATTTTTGTACTGTTGTATTTAGGCAAACTCCCCTTAATATTTACTGTTTTTTCATTTCAATCGGTTCATAAATAAAAAAGTTATATCAATATAAAATATTTATTATTTTATTTTTTTGGAATTTGAATTGTACAAGCGACATAATAAAATAAAGTGGTTTTTTCATAAAGTGGTTTTTAAGTAAAGTTTTATATTTCTGTAAACTTTCGGCATGTTTGATCGGTATTGGTAAGGAATTCCATAGTCGGGCAGCTTTAATAGTAAAAGAGTTAGTCAGAAAAGAAGAAGGGTGAGGAGAAATTTCAAGTAATAGATTTTTCTGGGAACGTAGGGAAAGTGAGTGGACATCATGTAGGAAACTGAATTGTTTCTTCAGATAAGGAGGAGTAGAAGGATTAAACAGCACGGAATAGAGAAGATGAAGAATATGTGTATTCCTGCGAAGGCGGATAGAGAGCCACTTGAGCTTATCACGAAATTCTGAATTATGATCATATTTACGTATTCCAAATATGAACCTAATGCAGAGGTTTTGAAGTCGCTCAAGTACCAATACCAATAGCCCAAAACTATAGTTGCAGTAGTAGTGTTACTTCTGGCTCTAAAACGAATATATATATATATATATATATATATATATATATATATATATATATATATATATATATATATATATATATATCTCTCTATAAATATATATATATATATATGGCTTATTTATCGACTTAAACAAAGCCTTTGATACCGTAAGTCTCAAACTCGTTTTAATACATAGGCTTCAAAAAATTGGTATCAATGGCAATGCACTTGAAATGTTAAAATCATACTTAAATAACAGATTGCAGATCGTTAAAATTGGTGATATCTTAAGTAGTGCGTTGCCTGTGCCTGTAGAGTCCCTCAGGGCTCAATTTTTAATTTATATAAACGATATTGCAACCTGCAAACAAGTGGTCATTTGATTTTTATTTTATAATTAAAATACTTTTTGGATATCCAACTTTGACACCAACGACTAAACTTTACAAAGAAACAAGCATAATGAATCTGCGACAACTGTATGTATATAAATCTTGTATTTTTATAAAGAAACAAATTACCCGCATCTGTGAAAAATGTAAACTCAGAATTTAAGTCTCAATTCTCAAAATACTTTTAAGAGAATACCAATTTCTACAGCGATTAAACAACTTGCAAATGTTAAAACCTATGTTAAATATTTTATTCGTTAACTGGGTACTTGTAAGGCGATGTAAAGTGTAACATTTATTGTGTTGTTCTCATGTAAGTGTAATTGCATTTAAACATAAACATGAAAATAAAGAATACAAACGGCGAGATATCCCTCTCAATGTTTGCGCTGATCTCTTATATGTAACATAGTCTAAAGCAAAAATTAAATGGGCTCGTTCCTCATCTGTCGTGATTTTTTGAATAAATTCTTTAAAAGAGGGAAGATATAAGCCGATTATTAACAGACGTCGGCTTTGTTTTACTGAAGAGATGAGATTTTATAAATGAGGAGCACCGGGATGTTTTCCATGGAAAGATTTGAATTTTATTTTATATTTTTATCTTTTGCTCGCGTTTATTAGAGCTTGAATAATAATTTACATTTATAGTGAAAACAATTATGGAGATATGATTAAATTATTGGTATCATTTTTATAACAGCTTTAATGAATATAACAAGTACTTGTAGTATATATTAGAAATTCTAGATTAAAATGACAAATTATAATTCAATCAATGTCAAAGATGCCAGCATCTTTCAGTAGGTAGCACAGTTAGCAGCTACTAGTTCTAGACGGTTTATGAAAAATGTAACGCAAAACTTACGGTGAATGCCTCAAGAAGATACATCACAAGTAATTTCTTAAAGATCTCGAAATATTTTTTCACACTTTCAATATATTGAATTTAAATGCAATATATTCTCAGTGTGAATTATTCAGATATCACAGTGATATACAGTTTAATATTCACATTCTGTAAGCAACATAAAAAATCGGTTAAATGCGAGTCGGACTCGTAGGTCAACTCGGAGGACTACAAGTCCTACAGGAAGTACCACTTAAAAATACAATTGAAAATATATAATTTTCTATTTTATCAAGTATATAGTAGTATTTTTCTGTAATACAAATATAATTATATGCCCAATAATATAAATCTAATTGTTACCTGTATTGCAAGTTCTCACTTCTTGGCAAATTTAATCATCGTGAATCTACGTAAATAAAATACCTCGATATGGTTTAATTTAAGTTAGCAAATACTTTTCACTTTTCCGATTTTTTCCTTTTTTGTATTGTCAGCTTCCACTTCCTGCCAAATTTCCTAATAATAGGTCCACGGAAAGTACCATATAGATTTTGATAGCAGCAAAAACGAGGTATTAAATATAATGCAACATATGACTTGTAGAAACCCTAATATTATAAACCGAAGAAATTTGTATGTGTATATTGTGAATTTCTCATAACCATTACCGTAAGCAAGTGCTTCATAAAGTTGTACAAAGTTAGAACAATATATAAATATTACTACATTTCCAGTCAAAGGGGAAATGATTATTTGGTAGCGGTCAGTGGTGCGCGCAACGTGTCTGTCCATCCGCAAACAGACGGTAAAAGCTATCCGCCACCAACAAAATCAACAAGCATTTACAAACCATAAACTAAGCATAAACAACAGAGTTACTTTGTGAATAACCTTTTTTTATTTTGGTCTCATGTTTGGTGCTTCTAAATAATAATTTATTTTATAAATTAATATATTGTATTAAAATAAAATCTAAAGTTATTGACGGTGTTTAAAAAATGATAAGAGGATTAAGAGAGTTTAATGACGTTTAACAAGTGCAATATACAGAAATGTACAGTTTATGTTTTGTATATGTAGATAGAAACGAGTATCAAAACAGTCTGTTCTCCCATTTGTATGTTTACCAAAGCCAGGAAATTAATACAATTCATACTCCCGAGTGGGTATCGAACCCACAACAATCAGACGCTGCCACACTGCGCGCACACGACAGTTCGAATATCTTTATCAATAATGATGTGTAGTTGTTATGATATACATACATATTATGGAGTTTTATCAACATGTGTATGAAGTGCATATGAGAGCGTAATAATAAATTCTCTCTGGCACAAATCAAGCGGAATTGAATTTGGTCTTGTTTGGACTGAAGTGCGTTTAATTTGTTACCCTCGTGATATTGGAGTTGGTACAAATATTGGCAGGAGTGTAATTATGCCTAAATATGAGAGCGCCGTGCCCGTGGGCGGCGGGCGGCGAGCGGCGGGCGGCGGAGCTCGACAGTAGCTGTCTCTTTGTTTGGAGAATCTTTGCGTATTCATGAGCTTTTACTACACAAAATTGTATAAATTTTTGTAAAAAAACAAGCAAGAAGGGTTTTTGATTAAAAAGTGTTGCTCTTTTTTCAAATACATAATATGCTTTGTGGGCTAGTCTGTGAGGAATAATTAATAAATTTAATTAAAGCGAAGGAAATTCAATAAGTGGCTATTTACGCTTTCGCCGTAATAATATTTTTATTCAATAAATTAACTCTCTTTTTTGATACTGCTTTATGAAGTGCAGTTTAATGGAATCTTAGTCAAATTAAAAAAAATGAATTTGTTTGACAGAGTATCAAATTTCTGGGAATATATAATAGTTGTTTATATTAATTTTTATTTAACTTTCTAAAGCATCTCGGCAAGTACTTATTTGATTTGTGTTGGTATATATGTAGATGTTATATATAAATCATACTTCATTACTCCAGTATGTATACAACATTATTATTACAAAAACTCAATTGAAGTTTAACCTCGTGAGTGAGCAATTCATCTTTGCGCTCCAACTAGTTGTTTAGTAGTTGACAGCACTGGGACCGATCCATAGCTGTGCTGGTAAGTTTCACATAAGGCTGGTGTCAGGTGGCACGTAACGGGAAGCTAATACAAAACGTGCCGAGTTGCCGAGTGCATCTGACGGGAACTTCAAACTCAACTAGTTAAGCCATTGCAAGAGGAACACAACTTTCTAGAATGCTTCTGTGTGTGCATAGGGGAACTAAAATATATAACCATCGTATTGGAAGTTATTCTTCCTTAGTGTAATAAGCATGCTTTTAATTTTCTATTCTATTTTCTTATGTAGATTTGAGAATGGCAGTTTATACGAGTGGAGATTGTAGCTAAATACAACGATGTTAGATTAAATTTGTTGTTTCAAAATGAAGCAACGTCCGCTCGGGGCGATGGGAGGTTACATGGGTGATATGAAACAGCCGGCGGCTAGCGGCGGGCAGAGGCCTCATACAAAAGTTGACGGATGTCCGGCGTGATTGAGTGGATCCCTCCCGATACAGCCTCTAATGGCTCGATGACAGGGGGTGGGGGAGGGAGGCATCAATGAGGTTTTGCGTAAGGCTCCGGCCGGGCTCGTCGACAAACAGCGCCCGGGAATTATAGCACCGCACCATTAGTGTTTACTGAAAACCAAATTATATCTGGTTCCATTTTATACACACCTGAAAGCGAATGTCTCATAAAATTTCATAAAAATTTTTTTTTGTTAAGGAATTTGAAAATTACTATGAAATACAAGGTATATTTGTATTTAAGCGAGAATATTGAGAATATTTAAGTTCTCCTTTTTGTAAAAAATTTTCCAATCATAATTACTCATTATTTCTTAGCTGTCGTATACTTCAATCGTCGTCATATACGTCGTCCAATATTATAAAACCTAAAAGTCTACTAGGTAGAACTGAATTTATTTACTATTTAACTCACGTACGTAACACTAAACCAAAGCAAGCCAGCTAAAACTCTCATTATTTATTACGAAGCATATATATAAATGTATGTATGTATGTGTGTATGTACGAGTATGTGTGTACACATAACAAGTGTGTCGCAACTCGCTACTCGCATGATATATGAGGGACACGATCCAGGCGAAGCTGCTGGCGGTCACCACTCGCCGCGTGTTAGCTCAAAGGAAATCTCATTTTGTGGCTGCCCTCAGCCCCCGGGCGCCCCCCCCGCCCCCGCCCCCCTCGCGCACCCGCCCTGCGCCGCCCACGCCGCGACCCAAAGAGACTTCCATTAAAATTACTTGAGAAAACTCAACACTGCCAGACTCGCCATCTAAGTTTATCACCAATGTTTACGATCTTTATGTTGTAGGTAATTTTTAATAAATCTTATTTATTATGTTTGAGGTATTAGGTTACTTTCTTAGAGTATTGATGTATATAATAGGTATAATAGTTATGTGTTCGCTTAGCTATGATGTAGATTTTAACATTAGCATGCATTTTATAAAAAAAAAACCTAGACAAGCAGCCTTTTCGAATATTTCACATGTCCAACTCCAACAAAAAAATACGTTTTATATCGAGTTAAGTACAATGGCTTGTATAATATTGTGATACCCTACCCTACCGTACCCTACCCTATCCTTTGCGTCTCCTGTTTATCACTCGTTGTCGAAAATTAGTCCCCAACTGTTACCGGTCTCATCATGTGGCAGCTCTTCCAACTTATGTTATTAGAAACATGTTTATTATGAAGCAAGGAAATGCATATTCCGTTAAGAAACTTTGCAAGGCTTATATATAAATTTATTATATAGCAAGCATTAGCTATTCAGTTTTACCCTACTACGCAATGCAAAGGAGGGTAATGTGTTAATATGTTTATTCCTATGTGGCGTTGTAGAGAACAAACGAATAGACCGATTTTGTTGATTCTTCGGTTCGAATCGGTTCATTTAAATTTGTGTGTGTGTGTGTGTAACTAAAATGACGATAACCAAAATTCACCACATCAATAATCACGATAATGTCAAAATAAAAAAATGACGTCCTTTATATATTTCAGTGCTACCATTATTCCTGCGTATAGTAACAGTCATAGCCTACTACTAGTGGTGCGACCATGCTCTGCAAAGGTTTTCAGATCCTCATGATAACAAATATTATAATTTTAAGAAGGTAAAATTCGAAAGATTTCGAAATTTACCTTCTTAAAATTATAATAACAAAGTTACTCCTAACCTTTAATTAAAAACAGTTAATAATATACCAATAAATAAATATAAACAAACAAAAAATCTATCTGAATAAAAAACTACAAAATGAAGCCCAATAGAAAAATAGAAATAGAATTGTGTCAAAGGATATACTGAACACTACATCATTGAAATAGTCTGATAATTGGTACCCACTAATATTTTTTGGTCTCAAAATAGAAGGCTTAGCAGTTGGGACCCATTCTCCACTTCCATAAAGCCCGGTAAAATGATCCGTACTGGTATTTTTTTTTTATGGAAAAGACAAGGCAAACGAGCGTTCGGGTCACCTGATCGTAAGTGATTACCGCCGCCCACGACCCCGTGCAACACCAGAGGACCTACAGGTACGTTGCCTGCCTTTAAGATGGGTTGGGCACCGGAGCCCGGCATTACCTGATGCGAAACGCAGTGACATAAAGCCACTACCTCACGCCGGTTTTAAATGCCGGGGGTGGTAATGATCCGATCGAGTCTGCCCATGTTGTTGCTGGCGACGTGACTCTACCACACGTACTTTAGTCGCCTCTTACGACACCACCAGTATCAAGATGATCCTATTCTAGGCAGGGACCACACGGCACAAAAATGGTAATTCTTCTGTATTGCAAATTAAAAAAAAAAATTATTAAACTACTTAAATTTACTGAATTTTGTAAAATTAAAATTATTAAACCACGACCGACATCAGTTTTTAGCAATCAGTGTTGTTCTCTCTTTATGTATATAAAAATATTATTTTATAATATAAAATAGTTTTGTATGGGTCTTTTAAGATAGTTTTGTAGCACTGTCTTAGGAATCAGTCAATTAATAAAATAAGTATGATAAAAGACAACGATATTTATTTTTTCTATAATAATACAATAAAAAATACCCTTATCCAAAGGTTTTTTTTACCATTAGTATAGTGTGAAAAGTGAACAGAGTGAGTAAATAAAATTATTTGCTTTTGCTTAAAAATAAATAGTGATAAAGTTATTTTCATAAATTTTCTTTTTTCACAACATCTGCGTCATGTTTTCTATAAGCGAACATGAAAAATATTGTACTCCTTTCTTGGCAGATTTCAAATTACCGAGCGTGTTGGGGTGTATTACGTCTTATGCTTCAAGGATTCTCGATAAAGGAGCGCCAAGCGCCGAAATATTTGCATGCTACGGCACTTGCTCCAGGCATTCTCTCCACACATTCCACTCATGATCTCTTGTGTTAGCTTTAAGTGAGACCCGCTTGATTAACTTTAAATAAAACGAAATTATAGCATAATGTACTTCAGGCAATAATGTTGTATATCTAAATATGACATATTTTAGAAAAAATATTTGAAATATGATTTATCTATATATTGCGTATAAAATACCATGTCGTCTTATCGTATGAGTTCGGTTTGTTCGTGAAGCATCTACTTATCAATAGGTATGTAGACAATTTATCATATTCCCATGATTTGACCAGCCCATTATTCGAAAGCTGTGAAACAAATGATTACAAATGAATCGGGTGGTGCGAGCGGGGTGTGCGTTGCCATGACGACGCGAGACGATCGATCCGCCCCGCCCGCGCGCCCTGCGCTCCTTCAATTAAATAATGATTCACACGTTAGCTTTGATGAATGCGCATTATATCAAAACCTGTTTCAGATAATAAATATAACTGTAACTATTCATATTCATTGGTGTATGGGGGATGATGGGGTGGCAGCGTTTTTGGCGACCAGGTACCTACATTCGGGCGTAAACTAATTGATGCCTATATGAAATATACGGTTGATAATAATTAATAATTGAGGATGGTGGCCGGCGGGCCCGTGCATAGCAGACATATACATAAACGTAGGTAAACGTCAAATGTATAGGGTTAGATTAAATACATATCCACCTGAGCGGAGGTTAGGAAATATAACAATCCGTATTTGTCCAAACTGTACGTGTTTCAACTCAAAACTCGTATAGTTTGGACAAATGTAGATTTTTATTCTATTTCAAATTAGAAATTTAGTCACAAAGTAGTCAAAGATACAATTTTCTCTAGTGTTTTTCTATATCTACAGCAAACTATAAAAACCAATAGTTAATTCTAACATCGTTGAACTACTACTTTAGAGCTTAAAGTCCAACTAGGTAAGAACTAGATATAATCACCGGCATAAAAGCGCCGGTTAAGGGCAATGTATATATTAAATTGGTTTTCATATTAGAACGAGTTTCGCGTGGAGTAATTCAGTTTGGTTACATAACATTAAAATTGGAAGGCCGCTGGGATCGTCTCCCAAAAGGCTTTGCTTCCAATCCCAATAAGCGATTGGTCGAGCCGCGCTCCGCCGTCGGACCATATCTACGACAGGTTTATAGGAACACCATCTAAAATAGAGCGTTTAAATACGGCGCGCCGAAGCGGGCCCGATGTAAGCTTTTATCGGATCAGACAGGCTAAACTTTTCCAACCACCCCTGCTAAGGGGTTCACCGCTATTGATGTTTACCCCGTGAATGCATATTACATAATTGTAACTTATTTAAATTATATTATTTAATAAGTATAACAAAAAATATTATATAATATAATTATGAATTATTAGTTTTAACGTTACTAATTACATTTAAATATCTTCTGTTGATTTCGTTTCGTTTTTAAGTCTCGTAATTTTAAACACTAAATAGATAAAAGTTTTAATAAATTTATTTAAACTACTGCTAGCTAAATATCATTAAAACTTTTGAGAATTAGAAATATAATGAATACTTCAATTCATATTGAAAGTTTTCTGCAACAGTAGTATCCGTTATATATTGCTAGAGCGAGTTGTACCACGTAAATAAATAAATACTACTTTCTTTGGGCTGTAAAAGGCCTAAAAGCTTTCTATGTTGTAAACAAACACAATAGCTTTATAAAATATCAGATATATAAAATATCTATATTTATACCTCTTTATTATACCATATGTTCGCTTTAAGTATTAAACGTAGAACAGCTACATTGAATTTACGCGAAGTACCGTCAAATTAAGTAGATTTAAGTAGATACTATATCATTGTCAGAATAAAAATATGAACGTAAATACAGCAACAAAAATGCAATTACCCTTACTGGAGCTTCCGTGCCACCATCTTATATTTAATAAATTAAATTACAATGGTTGTTTTTTTACAACTACCTGTTAGATATGTATTTATTTTAGAATAACAGTGTGTATATAGTTTCTCTATTATAGTGCAGTTTTAAGGAGTCAAATTGTACACAGGCACACGCGATGACTTGAAAGTTCGAATTTACAGGTCAATCTCATTCGATAATATGTATATCTCTTAAAATATAATTGTTAATATTAGTAAAACTATGTTTGGTTTCGTTCCATATCGGTTCGTCCGTTCGTTCGGTTGTAACATTTAATATTTCTAATACAATAATTAAAAGTGAGAATATATCTAAAAATTCACTCTTACTCTTACTTAAATAATTAACTCTTACTCCTGTTATATTCGGAAATTGCCTTAAAACATTATATTTAAAGAATTAAATGAACTCTGGACGTAGTCATCGCTATAGATATACATATTTACGTAATAAACTAAATCAGATAAAACGTTTCATTTTCCACTCAGTTAATATCTCAAAATTTTGTGAAGCTCAAAAAAATCACTGATCAGTGAAAATTGTTCAAATAATAATTAAATACAGGTAAATGATGGGCGATGAAGCATTTAAATGTTTATAATTTAATTAGAAAGGTTTAGTGGAGTGCTACTTTGGATCAGTGCTTTGAGAGCGAATGGGCAGATGTAAGTGCTGCATTTTAATTAAATCCTCGTAGCGAGAGATAGCGCACGTTGTTGACTTTATTTTTCGTTTTTTTTCCAGTGGTTTGCTCGTAGCTTGAAAAATTGAAGGAGATTTAACTCGCTTATGCGGAAAGAAAACTATTCTGTATAACTCGGAAAATGGAGAATTTTTCACATTATAATTTCTTCGGCTCATTTTAAAGTTAGATAGATGTTTCACAGTGTTCGTTTTTAGGGTTTCGTACCACTAAAAGAAAACACAGAACCCTTAATAGATCAATTTTTTGGCCGTCTGTCCGTCTGTCAAGAGCATTTATCTCGAGATCAGGTAGACTTGAATATTTGATATCAAATATCAGGTCTACGGTTTCTTGATGCACAGAAAAATCAAGCTTCTAAGTCGCAATCAAAAGATACGAGCGTTTATACACCGTTTTGTATTTTATATGAAATTCACTACGTAATCAAAACTTATAGGGCACTTCCTGTGGACCTATAATTATGAAATTTGGCAAAAAGTGATAACTTGCAATACAAATAAAGGGAAAAATTTTAAAAGTGAAAATTTATAGATATTTCATAGAAAAAAAATTACAAACTTATAATTCTAGTTAATTCCATAAAAAAAATAGTGCATACGTAGTAGTTAAGTTTGTCAACTTTTATAAGTTGTACTTCCCGTTGCCATACAATGCTAAAATTTATACGGAACCCTCAATGTGCGAGTCCGTCTGGCATTTGATCAGTTTTTAATATGTGATATATATATGTCTCTAATATTTAAGATGATGATTTCATGATAGGAGCTGTTGTTGAAAGTAAATAATTTACTAATCACAGGTCTCATTGCTTAACGAGTACTTAGCCTTAATATAGATAGATATGCAGATAGCTTTAATTTACAATCTTTCTACTACAAAAGATATTATTTTTATAGTACTGGCACTATAATCAATACATTAAAGAAATTGTTTGAGAAAAAATAGAAAATAAACGTTAAGTATTATATATAGATACTATCATTTGATGATCTGAAAATATGTTCAATTTGCGTAAAATTTGTATGCACCAAAGGTATGATAAATTTCTATCTATCGACACCAAAGTTTCTGTAATCAACACTCAGTTCCTTCAGTACACTTAATTATCAACAAGTTACCATATAAAATAACAAATAAAATAGTGTTAGTGTATTCATTGCTGATTTAAAAAAAAATGGTTTATACTTATTTTGTTACTTATTGCCACAGAAAAAAGACTATCGATAAACGGAAAAAAAAATAGTGAAGAGAAATCAATTATTGACATTTATTTCTATAAAAATATTTTATATAGTTAAGCAATTAAAAAAATGTCTGAGATTAAATTTAAACCTTTGAGCAAATATTTTAATTAATGCGGATAGTTTCATTAAAGCATTTGCTCTAACTCGATACAATTAAAATTGCATATCAAACAAAGGACGAAGCTATTTTTTTATTTTCGATACTTAAAAAAGAAGTGTCGATCGTATCCCGTAGGTACCTACTGATCATTTACTAGTGCCAACAACATAGAAAAGTATCATAATCGTAAAATACTTATTTTGCCTAAATATTTAACCATAACCACGTCAATGTAAATATTCCAACGTTTAACGTGTCTTTTTTACTGTGGATATACCTAATACGTAGTTTCTACCTTGGATACATTCGAAGCAATTAATATCCATCGTAATCGTATACGAAGGTCGCTAGCATAATTATTTCCCCTATACCTTTGTTCAATAGAATTTAACAACCCTCTAGCGACATCATCATATCTCGTCACAGCGTCGTATTCATATATTGGATTCACTTTGAAAGCTAAATACTTTGTAGGTATGTAAAGAAAAGGGTGTTTCTGATCTGATGTTCATTAAACGGATTCAGTGAGTAAGCTTTGGTTCTCCGGTTGGTGTGTTCTTATAAATTCTTTTCACGTTATTGTGCATTGAAAAATGTACGCTATTTAATTATTATTTACTAAACAATGAAGTTTTCCTTTTTGTTTCTCCGAATGCGTAACGTTCTTCATATACATAAGAAAATATCAAGAAACAAAGACACTGGCTTTGGTAATCTACTTCAACATATTTTCTTGTGTGAAACTCAACTCAGCATTGAACTAATTGGTTAGATGAAAAGGTTGAGTACTGAGCTCTTGTATACTGTGTGTATGGTGCAAGAGAAATTTCTTCATTGAATTACGTGGAGTATGCAGTGCAAAGTGTAATAAGTATTTGTATGGGGTGGCGAGGGCGGCGGTCGAGCAGATCAAGGGCGCTGTGGGGTGGCAGGCTGGAGGGTGACAGGGGGATGGCGCGCGGGGGTGAGGGCGAGGGATGCTGCGCGGGAGATCGCGCAGATCAATATCTCGCGTTACCGGGGTGACGCCGCGCCAGACCGAGTGCCTCCCGTACTACATCCCCCTACTGCCCCCTACCCACTACTCGCTTATTTAATACATGTCGTATCTGGGATGCGAGCTTTTTCATGTTAAATGACAGGGCAGCGTAATACGCTTTAATTCCGAGTCATCGCGATAGTCGCGACTATGGAGCGGAATCCCACGACAAAATATCGCGCCTTTTACGATGACATTGACCCCATACTGGGGTGCTTACGAAATGCTCCGTACCCATTACCCTACATTACTTGCATTATCATTTTCAAGTCGAATAATAACAGTAATTCAAATTCTTGTAGAACGTTTACTTTGCTGAGAGTTAATAAGTTTAAATAGTTATACCCTTTGGCAAACCTTAAATTGCTAGCTTTTGTTTCATCAGTAGATAATTTAACTACTAAGAAATGTAATAGTGTAGATTATTAGGCGCTATTTAAGTAATTATATATTTAATTTTACAATAAATGTACCACAAGAAACTTTCTCCCATTTTCGACATTTAGATTTCTTATGATATTATCTTAAATAATGCTAGCAGATGCCATTTTATTTATGTATCAATATATAACATAAGTTTTTTTTAAATGTAAATTATTTATTCTGCAGTGTTGGTTGTAGATATACCTACTAGTTCTTTTCTATTTAAAAGTGTATAAATATATCAAAGACATTAAAATGAAAAGAAAAATATCACAATAGTTTTTTCTTACTTTCAATGAAAATTAAAAAAATCTTCTACAAAAATGTCGTCTGAAAGATTCGCAAAATGAAATGAGTTTTTTGTTCTCAAGCAAGATTTTCACAAAGACGAAATAAAATTAATGTTAATTAACTTGACCTGCGACAAGGCGAGATTACCTAATAATTACGTAAACAGTTGTGCGTTGAGAACAAAGCCTGCTTTTTAATAATACGAAAGTAATAAAGCGGGCTGTTTGTTTTTGAGAGAAAAAACTATTTTTATTTAATATTAGTATTCTTAAAAGATTACTGCAATCATTTATTCTACAACTATAACAGGCATAGTACCTATGTGAAGTAACAATAGTGATTATACAATAATTAACTCTTATGAGTTTTAAATTTAGTACCTATTTAGAACTTCTGTAATTTTCCTCTACACTTGTATAACAGAAATGTAGTTTGTCATCACTCAGTTATAAATCAACATAGAAACATAAAAATATCCATATGAAAGTATATCTATAGCATTTTAGTAATTATTATTTCCATACCAAAAATGGTCATTCACTCACTCAAAGACTCATTTTAGTTTTAATCTGCATTTCATATATAATTACGTACACGTGCTAAGTGCAGTGCCTCAACTTTTAATTAAAACTGGCTTCTCTTTAAATAAGTAATTGTGTGACTTCTCGCAAAGGAAATGCAATCATTGTTCATTTGTAATGTACCTATATTTTTTATTAATATAAATGATTTTTTAACGAAAGTATAATAAGCCTGTTTATGAATTATTAAGAAAACTCCCATATAAGTTTTTTTCAATCATACCGAGTAGAACACTACAATAATTGCGTTTCAACATATAGATACATAATAACATATAGATACATAAGTATCGAAAAACTTTTTACTTTAGTTTTTAGCGTTTTGTACCTCAAAACTAAAAAAGAAACAGAATAGTAGAAAACTAAATTTATTTTACAGAAATATTAAATTATTTATGTAGTTATATTTCATATTTCTAACCAAAATCTATTTATTTTAAGGTAAATTTATAGCTATAAAATTTGGCAAGAATTGAGAAGATCTTGTAATATAAATTAAAGAAAAAATCCTAATAATGAAAATTTATGCAGAAAATTCCCACTAGACTATGATATGTAATCATCTCATATAAATAATTGTTTAATACGTTTTAGAAAACATAAAAATGTTGATCGTAGCGGGATTTGAATCCGCGCCTCTTGGAAGCCGTCGGAGCGCTCTGACGAACTAAGCCACACGTTCTCATCGGGCTACGTCGAAATTCTTATATGCTTGTAACAACTTAATGTTGATAGCAACTCTGTAGGGAGACTTTTACAAATTTCGGCTACCCAAAGATAATTGTTTATAGAATTATAATTTGGCGAGAGAGAATGTTATTTAGTAAAAATTTTTTCGTCGTCGAAGTGACCAACCTCTGACCAACTAATCCACACGTTGTCATCATGGTCAGAGCGCTACGATGGTTTCCATGAGGCACGGGTTCAAATGACGCTATTTTTTATACCAATGATATTTCAAGGATCATTTAAAGTATTCTATAAATGAGTTTCTCCAGTCCCCCAATGATAAAGAGGTAGAAATAAAAGGACAATACAATCTCGTTTAGATGTTTAATGCGGAGGTACTAGAAGGGCAGCTGCGTGAGGAGCGCGACGCCGCGCATGATCCAGTGCGGGGGCGGCGCGGCGGTGGGCAGGCGCATGAACAGCACGTAGTTGGTGGAGTGGCCGGTGGTGGACAGCACGCCGCGCCGGTCGCCCGTCTTGTACAGCGGGCAGTTGTAGAACGCGCCCGCCGGGACGTCCTCGCGCCGCAGCGGGATCAGCCACACCTGCGCGACCCACACACTCTTACGTTACACGTCAACATTCTAACATTTATAGCATTTGGTACTACTGCTCCTGTAATCATCGAACACCAACCGGCGGGAATTCATCGTAGAGGACTTTAGGAATAGATTCATCCACGATGTAGTCCTCCATGTTCCAGCGCGCTCCCTCCATGTACAGCCCACGTATGTACACGCCCTCCTCGGGCGGTGTGTCCAACGTGAAGGAGCGCTGCACCTGCAATACACACCTCACATGTTCCGGCGGCACAGCGTCTCACTGTAGACGCAACGCTTGTTGGCCTATCCCCATTCAACAAAGACAATGCCAAGAGAAAGTGTGATGTTGCGTTTTATTACTCAACACACAATGTCTCAAAAATTAGGCGGTGCGTGGTGAACGGGGTGTCTTAACACACTTACTTGATACAGCGTGAAGCTAAAAGATATCTCCTTAATTATGTTCATAGTCCAGTTTTTATTAATTTATAGTCTACTTTAGAATCAACATCGTCTTATGTCTGACAGTATCAAAAAAAAAAATTAAAAGATCAATACAATCCCCGCTTGGGATAAAAAGTTTTAGTAATTGTGTTCAAACATGTCCGATTATTTCATGAAATCTTGACGTTGTTTGATTACATGTATACCTACCTATACTTATAAAGTCGGATTAGTCGTAGCGTGTTAGTGATAGGATAAAATAGATCTCACATTTATAGTATAATAACAATAAAAAAATATTTAAGTTTTGGAATATTTTTTCATTAGTCATTACTTTCTTCATTAGTCATTAGTTATGAATTTGAATAATGAATTACTTGATTATTATAACTGTTATTTCATAAATTTATATGTACCTAAATACTCAATCCAAGTAAATATAATATAATTGTTATTTTGTTAATGTATTATACTCAAGTGTTGACGTTGTGAGTATGTGCCGATACACCCTTTGGCCAGTTTTTAATTAATAATTGCTTTTGACGAAAATGTTCATGGAAAATCTCGTTTAAAGTAAAACGAAATATATTTTTCATCGCAATGCCTACAATTTCAACCCAATTACGAAGAGCTAATTGGCATTTTATTGAAATTATTAAGAGAACAAAATGAATTTGCTTGTAAAGCACTCAACAAAAAGGTTACATGAAATTCAATTACACGAGTTTCTCCTGTTCTATTTTACTTCACAGTTTTATTAAAACAACAGTAATATTTTTAGAGTTTTTCATTAATTACACTATATTTTTATAGAAAACATTATTGATAGGAACATCTTTAGTTTTCACGATTATTACACATTATAAATGAAACTATTCAACCAGATTGAAACAACAATATTTTAACAACAATATCAATAATGTTACTATTTAACAGGATCAATATGAGGCCGGTCGTGGCGCAGTGGCACAGGGTGTGACTGTAAAATCGACTGGTTGTGGGTTCGATCCCCACTCGAGGAGATGAAATATTTACTTAAATTTATATTTCCATTTCTTCGCTCTGG
>DWLH01000064.1:0-42546 GCA_018249795.1 Heliconius telesiphe telesiphe | reverse complement strand
ACACGCAATGCCTCCAAAATTCGGCAGAAAGTGGGGAACGGAGTGTCTTAACACTAGGTTCCCTCTGCCTACCCTGCTGTGTGCGGGATACAGCGTGAAGCTAATTTAATTTAATTTAATATTTTTTCTCAATGTTTAGGCGCTTCCTCTTTTACTTTCTGCCAAATTCGAAACATTGCGTGCTAAATGGCGGCTAACTTAATCCAACACCGCCCTTAGACTTAAAAAGATACAAATAATTAAATAAACTACTCACAGATTATATATATATATATATATATATATATATATATATATATATTATGAGAACATTGATTTAACTCAATATTTACTCTCAATATGATTATTACACTGTTTTATTTAATGATTTACTTAGTACTTATATACGGATAAAGATAGTACTTATAAAATATTTCTTCTAAAGCCTCTGAAAATTATTATTAATCACCATCCAAGTGCATTTTTGAATTCACGGCCAGTTATATTTACAATGTAACTTTACAATATCAAAATATTTGTATTCTTAAGACATTGTTTGAATATAGTTGAGTGGTAAAAAATGCAAACACTTCGATAAATACCTAAAGAAATTGATTTAAAAGTAGTCAAGTCTCGTAATGAGAACAACAATTCTTTACTGTTACCTACATAATTCAAGTACATTTTTAACATCTTATCTTTAAGCTATAAAAAACTTTTAAGGATGATACTACATAAATACCAGTAGTTTTCAAGACTAAATGATAGTTTTTAGTTTAATTTAAGTAGATGACTTTATTTTCGTTTCATATAAAATATATTTAAAACCGCCTTTAATTTTTTAAAAGGCAAACATGTTATTTGCATTTTTCTAATTTAAGGGTATGTAATTTTATCAGGCGTTTTTCCACTTCAGTCAAAATATGTATTTTGAAACCAGAATATATTCATCCACCCTAGCGAGTACATCATGTAATTTCCTCTTTCTGAAACTCTTATTCAAGTAGTTTTAAAATTATTTCTGGAAATAAAATATCCAATCTTTTTTTCAACCCCTGAAAGATTTTAGTCAAATTTAACTTTTTTTAAAATCCATTTCTTTTCCGATCTTTTCTCCAAAATTTATAGACTGATCGTTTTTAACTATTATATGATAGGAAATAGCCATTTTCTTCATATATATATTCCTATCCTCATAACTATTTCCTATAGAGATGAGGAGGCAATAGATATATTACGAAATCAACTAACTGCCAAAAACTGATTTGACAAAAGGAACTCGGATTTGACAAAAGCAGACCATTCAAGATATTAATGTCCACTTCACATTTTAAAAAGAAAAAATAACATTTTTAATAATCCATTAAGTACAAAAAAGGCACGGACAACAAAAGTCTGTGGCGCATAACAACTCAACTATAAAAAAATAAAAAAAACACTATTATATGATAAGAAAAGCCTATCAACATAAACAAAAGTCGTGGTGTATTTGCCATTTTTGTTCACAATCCGATTTTTCCAAAAAATCTAAAATTCCCTATTATCTGCTGAACCACTGAAAACCGCTGAACGTACACGGAATTCGAATGGATAGGTACTGAGGACCTCTACCTATAGACTACCGTTGATTCGTCGTTCGAGTTATATCCTGTATATACAGGATATAATAATACACCAAATAATATTATTTGGTTGTTTTCTCCTACATATAAACATCATATATAAACTATTGCTATCATACATAATACTACCTAATACCTAATAACTTATTCCTCATATATATATTCTCAAAGGACATCAAAGATCACGATAAAAGGACCATAGGTTAGAGAAACAAGATTTTAATGGACATTATTCACTTCACGTATCTTAATATACTGCTGAGTTGTCCGTGACTGGAAACAAAGATATTTAGCAAATAAGCGTTGTAATATAGTGAATTAATTTAGTCTAAATAATATGAGGGCAAATCTTTTATATCATCCACATACATAATAATATCCATAAAGAAAAATATAACAATATTTTTTTAGGCCAGAGCGGGAAAATTAATAAATTTCATTTTCGAAATAATAATCGAACCTGCAACCATCGCATTAATATATATTAGTTTAAATACTCCACTTATTTAGTTTTAGAGAAATCTTTTAATTTTCTAGGAAACTGTTGACAGTTTTTCAACCCCTGAAAGATTTTAGTAAAATTTTACTTTTACATAATATAATTTTATATAAAACTCATGTTATCCCTGATTTTATTAACTGTAAATATAGTCATCAAAAAGCCAAATCTTTTTAAAGTAACGTAGAATTTTAAATAAACGATCATCCTTCCTATCATTTTAGAGGCAATCTCATTTCTCCTTCTACTTGTTACTCAAATATTCATACCTCACTCTAAAGTTGCTAATTAGTCCTTCGAGATGTGCGAATTAAAAATGTATATTTTAAGTCTGCGGTTGCAAAAAATTACAAGGCGAAAACCTTTTTAATTTGAAGTTTACAGTAAGCATATAATATTAATTATGAAATAATAGAAAGTTTGTTATCATTTTAATAATGTTACGGAAATATTTTCTTGTACCTATCTAGTTCAAGTAATATTATATATACGGAAGTAGGCTCGACTTTTTTAGATTAGAAAAACACCAATACATATTATGACAAAAAATATTTCTTACTTAAGAATAGTTAAACAATTTTTCAGTAGTAGTAGGGTAGACTTATTCAACCACTTTTTGTCGAATTCTGGAGACATTAAGTGTAGAGTCGCGGAACTCAACGCCGGGCTTTGCCTCGACACTAGAGCGAAGAAATGAAAATACTAAATATTTCATTTTCTCGAGTAGGCATAACCACGACTGGCCTCAAACTAAACGATATTTTAACAATTATTTCATATTCTATGTGTAATGTGCGTATATGACTGTTTTGTCTATTATTTAAGTAATACTTAAGTATTACTTGAATAATAGGCCAGTCGTGGCGCACTGGCACAAAATATGACTGTAAAACCGACGGGTTGTGGGTTCGATCCCCAATCGAGGAGATGAAATATTTACTTAAATGTATATTTCCATTTCTTCGCTCTGGTGGCGAGGCAAAGCGCGGCGTTGAGTTCTGCTACTCAACACGCAATGCCTCAAGAATTCGGCAGAAAGTGGGGAACGGTTTGTCTTAACACTAGGTTCCCTCTGCCTACCCTGCCGTGTGCGGGATACAGTGTGAAGCTGATTTAATTAAATTTTTATTTACTTAAGTATTACTTGAATAAATGCTTATATTTATAATATTACATTTATAATACTGGTTATGTTTCCTTAGTTTACCGCTTAGGCTAACTCAGAGGAGGAGGAGGTGAGAACTCATCGCTCCATTTTATCTTCCAAAGCGGTGAACTAATTTCTCCAAATAGGGTTCGAACCCACGTTTATACTCAGACGCTATCATACAGCGCCACGATAGCAAGGGACTGAAATCTTTTTGTTGGATAAAATGATATATCACTTATTTTCCTTAATCAACGAAAACTAAATAAATTCTTCTTCAACAGTTAACTTAAGTTAAGTCGTTACAATTTATATATTTCAATATCAGTACGATGTAAAAACTTAAATTATCATAAAAAACAGAACTTGAAGCATCAAAATTAAGGTTCAAACTTCTTGTTTTGATGTTCACCCGCAGTATACCGTCGTATAAGCGTCTCGAGTAAAATAATCGTATTCTCGCTTCATTTGCTCCTTCCTCCATGTAATTTGATGTCGTAATCACAACGCCTGGATGTACTACGTCGACGAATTTTTAAAGAAAATTTGTCTTTACCCTGGAATTAGGTTTACTGGAAGTTAAAATTGATTTTAAATATAATTTGTTTTACAATGAATATTTTATTGCCTCGAGTGAGGATCGAACCTCCAAATAGTAAATTTTAAAGTCACACTTTGTGCCCCTGCGCCACGACTGGCCTCATTTATTTTAATTTAATATTTTTGTCAATTACGAATGGAACTATTTTAACAGTTCGTCTTTTCTCAAAACATTTTTTATGACTACTTGGTCAGATTCGGATACATTTGGTAAGGTTAAAATTATAGATGTATTAAAAAAAGCAGAATGGTTTGACAGATCACATTAAAATAATGATTGAAATACCAATGGCAAAAAGTACTTTACCGTGAGTCGAGAATCGTTCCTCAGAATTTTATAAAAAAATAATTTCAGCAAATTATATTTTCCGTTTATATATTATTTCATTTCTACACGATTATCCCCAAATACTAGTACAGCGAGCGTCAGCAAATTTACTTCAATCCCTACGAAATCGGATTTGGTAAATTTGCGTCCATCAGAATGACAGAATTGATTTGATGGCACGAATATTTCACAGGCACCCAAGTAAGGATACATACGGTACTCGCGTCTGATTAGAAATGGATATATTTTCTTTTGTTATATCTGTGGACTTATAAGAAAAATTTTTGCTTGGAAATTTTTACATGGGTTTCTTGTATTCTCCTCCTGACTCCTGCGATTCAATCAGCTGACTAGCTGAACTGATTGAATCGCAATGAAGAGTTTTACAAAATAACAAGCATAAATAAATGTATTATATCAGAGTATGCAATAACCTAGTGGTAAAACACTCCGTTTCCAAATTCTGGAGGCATTGCGTATTGAGTGGTAGAATCCAACGGTTGCTTCAACACCAGAGCGAAGAAATTGGAAATATTAAATATTTCCTTTTCTCCAACGGGAATCGAACAAGTAGTGGTAGTTAATTTTGAATAAATATAGTGGCTTAACCCGCACATAGCAGGGTAGGCAGACGGAACCTGGGAACTTCGTGCTTAGGCACTTCCTTTAATTTAAGACACTTCCGTTCCCCTTTTTTCGCCGAATTCTACAGGCATTGCCTGTTGAGGGGCGGAACTCAACGCCGCATAAATATTGATGATGCAAGAATATTCAATAAAAGATCAAAGAGGTGTGTTATATTTAATTTAAAAAATATATTATTTATTTTAGAGGCCAGTCGTGGCGCAGTGGCACAAAGTGTGATTGTAAAACCGACTGGTTGTGGATTCGATCCCCACTCAAGGAGATGAAATACTTACTTAAATGTATATTTCCATTTCTTCACTCTGGTGTCGAGGCAAAGCGCGGTGTTGAGTTCTCCCACACAACACTATGTTCTCTCTGTCTTTCGAGAGTTTGTGCGTGCGGGATATAGAGTGAATATAATAAAATATATAATATATAAAAAATATATATATATATATATATATATATATATATATATATATATATATATATATATATATATATATATATATAGAGATCCCAAAGATCAACTGTATTCTTCATATTATTAAAAGCTTTAAAATTAATATTATTTTTGCTTTGGAAAAAGGCAAACTGAGATTAGATAATATTATAACATACTATACTGCATAAACTAGTAAAAAAAACAATTCTATAATGAAAAAAATGCGGTAAATGAAGATTAAAAATTTAAAAAAATCATCAGTATTTGTGTTACTATTTAATTATCCTCCATTTTTTGACAACAATTGCTACAATTAGGTATTGTATGTCGGTCGGTAATTTCGGCATATTTTTTTACAGCATATTTCACGAGCTGTCTTTGTTTTCCGATCTTTCCTCCGGTCAAAATCTTCACATTGAGGCATGTATGTGATCGGGACCTGGAGAAACTTCGTTGTTTTGTGTAAACTCTAAATAAATTTTGTTTTAGTTTTTATGGACTGTGCCAAATAAATACAGTCCAATGTAGATTTAAAAGCATAACTTTATTAGCATTTCGCCAATTCTTTTAATTCGACCCTCGTTGGGCCAATCGAACCTTCTGAGTGTTCTTTATTACGTTTGATAATAACGTAGGCATTGATACTCCCGACTTTAAGAAGTCCATAAAATATTCTCATTATCTAAATAGTCTTTTTTTCATTTGAACAAGTAATATTATCACTTTCTCATCTTCAAAATACAGAGGAATCTTAGGAATGTTATTGTAATCCGCTTTCTGCTCATCATCACTGTCATGGATACTGTTCTCATCGTGATACTCATTTTACGAGTATGATGTAATTTCATTATGACTATCTTCTTGTTGTAAAATCAATTTTATAGTGCTAACTCAAATTGAGAAATTCATGATATTGAAGTGATAAACCAAAAAAATATATACGTCAAAAAGTCTTTACATAAACAATCGCTTACGGGTAATTTTCACCCTTTCTTACTTTACATATCCACTGCGTCCAAGGGTGGTCCGGTGGTGGTGGTGTAACTGTCAGCTACTTGGGGAGCAGGTCTCTTGTTTCTAAACAGAAAGGTACTTAAAGCGGCAGGTCTCTGTATTATGTAGAAAAATAGATATATATGTTTTTGTTACCTCTGTGGTATTTTTTACCCGGTAGCGACGAACGCCGGGTTAAACATAAACAGGATAACAACGGTGTCTTATTTCAGACATGGCTTTATTATCCCGAAACATACTTTTTTTGTAAAGTAATAAGATACGGCCAAAAGATAAATAAAGTTGTTTCTATTATTCCACCAAAGTAAAGTAGTGATCTCATTGATCATTTTGCGTATTTTATCAAAACAATTATAACTATTATTATAACACTCTACTAAGATTAAGCACAGCGTTGAGTTTCGCTATTCAATACGCATTCACGGCGATTGAATCGCCCAATTATGACATCATATTTCTTCTAGAGTCAGCTCGAATGCCATGAATTGTAGGTTGTATTTTTGATTTATATATAAAAATGATAAAAATATATATATCTTATTGGTTTTATTTCGCGTGTTTTCTCATAAAATGGTAGGCAAGAGACCCTGGTGTTCAGATATTACACATAACACTTCACCTTGCCAGAGTAAAATAAATGCGGATCGTACTCACAGCCAACATGTTTGGAGACAGATATTTTTATTCTCACTGAGCCACGACGCTAGCTGCAGTATAACCAAAAATTTACAGAACTGTTGTTTGGTAATAATTTATTCTCGCAGCCAGCAAAAGGGTTTTACAAGTTTCTGGTAAGAATTAAGTTAGCCTAATTATAAAACCTCCATTCTTCCATACCAACGTACATAACAAATGTATTATACTAAAAAACATTATAACGTTATTATTTTCTTCATACTCTGTAATTTTTTGGAAAAGTGAGACATTATGACCAATTTCTTTAGGTATTTTTTCTTTATAATATTAATCATCTGTAAAGGGCAATGTAAAATAAACGAACATTCTAAAATATACAAAAGTAACAGTAGAAAAGTCGTAATGTAAATATATAATTATTTCTTATCAGAATTTTATTTAAAAAGAATAAGAATACTATAAAGTTATACCTATAAAGTAAAATTATTTTAGAATAAAATTCGTCCAACTACTTCGTTCCAAAGTTTCCTTTCGTTCGTTTACTATGGCCCAAACTTTTGGACACTGAGTAAAGTTGGTTGAAGCCCACTGAACGAATTGTATTGCACTGAATATAATTCACTGTGAACTTTAAAGATAAATTTTCATACAAATTGTTTTATTTTTATTTAAAAAAATATATTATAAAAATTGTTTCATTTTCATTGTTTTTATTTTTTTTATAGAAATGTAATCAACACTTTAGTGTATTGTTTAGATTCAAGCCTTATCTCAAGAGCCAGAGAGAACGGAGTGCCAAACGATAAAGTCTCTTTATCACTTATAGTCTCTTTCTCTTATCAATATAGTCTTGTTTACTATCATTAACCTCTTCATGTATGCGTATTCTCTTTGTGCTTTTTACGTGATCTTCCTTTAGTATCATCGATACTGTGATCTCGAAGATCAACAAAGGCCTCCAGAGGTGACCCTTATAACGATGCAGTTGTGACACGCCTAGTTATATAAACGACTGCTTTATCGAATGAAAAAAAAACTATAATATAGTGCCTATCTAAACAATAATATTTTTTTTGCCTACCCCACAAACTACTTCCCTTGGAAAGAAGAGCCCCATGTAGATAAAATACATAGTAGTATTACTCCACACTTAATATTTAATTCAAAGGTTTTAATATTTCTGTTTATGGAAGTAATATGTAAAATTTAGCTTTATTTATAAGTTTTTTTTTTTTTTTAAATATTCTATTTATTCATTAAAATATTATTATAGTTAGTTTTTGAATGGAAGGGCCTAAACTGAGCTCTGAAGTAGTAGAAGTTAAATACTCTCAAAGTTCAATCTTTATCAATTTTTCTTTTATATATTTGAGAGCTTTTTTCCACGAGTATTTAATAGGCTGTGTATAATAATTTGTATTATAAACACTTAAATTTAAATGTACACCTACTTCCTGAAATATTTAATTACTAACACTACACAAACACATATTATTATGTAGTTTCACATTGTAACTCGCATATAGGACAGTAGGCAGAGGGAAAAGTAGGAAATAAAAATAATTCACCCCTCTAATCGAACCCACAACACCGCCATGTTTACAGTCAGACTGTCCCACTGCTCCTCGACGGCCTTACCACTACACAAGTATTATATTTTTTATTAAAAAAGCGTAATATTTTCCAAGATATGCAAAAATCCAATGCACAATTGTTCATCCGTATGAATTTTGAGGAGGAAACGTTTGTTCATTTGACATTTTGAACAGACGTGACTAGAATACGATCGTATATTGATTGGATGACACCCAAGCGAATATATTTTTCATGCTGGGTATAAGTTATGCAGTAAAATATTTACACGGGTCAGTAATATGATGATGTATAATCAAATATAGATGTTTATAAAGCAATTTCGTCCAATTTTTATTACAGCCACGAATATTGTTATTATTGTATTAGTGTGTTTTGTAAAATATAAAAAAAAACTTATATAAGAGACTCATATTATTTTTTTTGTTTGTTCATTTGATTGGATAAAGAAACTAATTGAAATTATATATGTTATTTTTAGGGTTCTGTCCCACAAAATAAAAACAGAATCCTTATAGGATCATTTTCTTGTCACGTCTGTAAGTCTGTGAGTCTGTTTGTCTGCTTGTCCATTTACCAAGGCGATTCACGTCAGGATCGGGTGGGGATTCAAGCTAAAATTAATATCAAATATCCAAGTAGATGGTCCCTTAGGTTCAAAAAATATTAAGTCAACACCATCAAATTTTTGAGCACACACATTGAGGCAAAAGCGTGTGCCTGTAAGCGCGACAGGTTACTTAATACTTTAATTTTCTTGCTCTGGTAACGAGACAAAGTGCGGCGTTGAGTTCCGCCAGTCATCACGCTATGACTCCAAAATTAGGTGCAAAGTAGGGAACAGAAGTGTCTTATTGAAAACGGAATATGTTAACAATAGGTTTCCAGGTTCCCTCTACCTAACATACAGCACAAATACAGCGTGAAGGTAAGAAAGAAATTTACACATCGTTTGCTGCATTTTGTATGAAATTCGACGCATAATAAAAACCTATAGGGTAGGTACTTCCCTTGAACCTACAGTTATTCAATTCGACTAGAAGTGAGAACTTAAATATTGAATCCATAAATGTTAAAAACATTTTACTAAATATCTTTATTAAAAATTTAGTTAACAAAAGAAATGAACCCAACCAAACAGAATTTTATATTGAAATTAAAGTTAAACATTACAGCAATAACCAATTCAAAGTTTTATTCTTTATCTTACAAAACGATATGTGTGCCATATTTTATAACGATTGTTCCAATGTAAATGTTTCTGTACAACTTTGTTCGTATACGATAACATGGTAAAGGGAACGAAAATTCGAATTATGATTTATTCTATTGAACTTTAAAAAGTTTTTATAATGTACTGAAAGTTTTCTAAACTGTGGCCTTGTATACAGATACTATTTACCACAGGGTCAAAAGAAAATAATTAAGAATTGTGTAAGCCTTAAACATACAATCTCTTCACCTTTGTATTATTATTTTTTATTGATTAAGTACAATAAAAAATCACACGGATATCGTAAGAATATACGAACGCGAGGAAAAACTTTAGAACACTCGAGGTCGGTGCGATAAAAAAATATAAAATATTATAATTTTTTTATAATAAAAAATCATATTTTAATGTACTTTTGTATACACGATATTTTTAGTTTCATTTTCTTTTGGTAGAAGAACGTAGTGGTTTTCTCAGTAATCTGATCTAGATAACGTAATATATTGACGTAAATCTATTACTAAGTGCTTAAATATTTGCCCCTGTGATATATGAATTGAATAGGCAAACGCTACCTTAATAGGAAATTGTATTATTTTAAAATGAAAAGTCAAATCATTGGGAATCATTGGAATGCGAGATATAAACGTTTGGCCAACCAGTTAAAACTGTCTACTATCACATTATTTCTAAAAAAACTTACTTGGAGTTTGATTTTTTTAAGTCAATTTTTTTTGGCTTAAGGTTCTTAAGCAAAATAATTGAAGTATCTGTTTTTAATTAAGGGGAATGTGGGGAAAGGCCACTCGGATTTAGAGAATGGAGAAATTCTTGTAGATGATGTACCGCAAATGTTCGGGAACTTTGTGAGGCTAAACATTGAGAACGTTGATTCCAATTCACGATTTGCGAAAATTCGCGAAATTTGTAAGGTAAAGTGTTGAGAACATTCAACGTAGCCAATGTAGCCAAGTAGTCGCAAATATTTTGCTGTAACAGACTGCTCAGAAAGCAGACTTCTTTTTCTAGGCATTTTACTACTAAGCTAATGTATGATAAAAGATGATAAAGATGGCGTTACAGATAAATTACAGTTTAATTATTATCTTACTAACACATAATAAATTAGTTAGACTAATTTTAATTATAATTAAGAAAAAAATGCCCAAAAGTGAACAATTATGTAGGTTATACTAATTTGAATCCTACCTATCTATCTTTCTCCTACATAAGAAAAAAACAAATGTTACAAGAATAAGTGAATAAATATAGTAGTAAAATATTACGAAATTAAATGATGTACTCAGATAAGTAACTGTATTAAACTAAAAGAAAAAAAATAAATCATGGAAATAAGAAAAACAAAATCCAATGAAAAAAAATATACAAAATCAAATTAAATACTATGTAAACTATAAAAATAAAGAAATAAAGAAAATAAAATTCTGTAGAAAAATGCTACAAAATCAGAATCAGAAAAATTATATTATAAGAAGAATAAGCAATAAATACCCAACAGAAAAATACAATACAACAAAGAAATTAACAAAAATAAAATTATTAATTTAAATAGTATTAATGTACGACAAAATATAAAAAAAAAACGCATTTAAAAATCAGTTTGCTGATCACATTCCTCTCGCTCCCGCCCACATGAATGCGCGCGTGGTATTTGACTTTTTTTTTTTGCTTAGTTATTTTAAACTATGGTAACTTTTAAAATCTATAAGTTATAATCAAAAGTTTTCAATTCCAGCTTTGTTGAAAATTAGGTGCCTCTGATAAATAAATTATATATTTGGATAAGGATAATATCATCATCATAACCTTCGCAAATAATGTTTTACTTTAGAATTCATTTCATTATTATAAAAAAGATTATAGAGAGTCAACCTTTAAAATTAGAGATATGCCGTCGCGGACTTTTTTTAAAACTTTTAAAAAACAATTTTGTTTTTTTACATGATATTTGCGTAACTTTCGTCGTTTATGCAGAGCACGCACGCTATGCAATACAATTAACATTTTTCAAATCGAGATACTAGCTTCTGAGATTAGCGCGTTCAAACAAACAAACTCTTCAACTTAACATTATTAGTATTAAAGTTTAAGTGTAAAATTTCGGGCAAGCAGAGATATTTTTATATTGGGGCAGAGAGATAAATAATTATTCTCTCTGCATTACTTTTGTGTATTATCCGCCACATGTATACCTATTGACGCGGCTGCGCGGTATACTCTTTCTAACCAACTAGGTATATATATATATATATATATATATATATATATATATATATATATATATATATATATATATAAAACGGTGTTGTTTATTTAGTACAGAGGGCGTAAATAGGTTTAACATAATAATAAGATAATTGTGCCGTGTGATCCCTAGCCTAGAATAGGATCATCCTGGTACTGGTGGTGTCGTAAGAGGCGACTAAAGTAAGTGTGGTAGAGTCACGTCGCCAGCAATGGCAACACGCATGGGCAGACTCGACCGGATCATTACCACCCCCGGTATTTAAAACGTGAAGCGTGAAGTAGTGGTTTTATGCCACTGCGTTTCGCATCAGGTAATGCCGGGCTCCGGCGCCCAACCCACCTTAAAGGCCGGCAACGCACCTGTAGTTCCTTTGGTGTTGCACGGGGTCGTGGGCGGCGGTGATCACTTACCATCAGGGGACCCGAACGCTCGTTTGTCTTGTCTTTTCCATAAAAAAAAGTTAGGACTAGTGAATTCGATTCCCACGTAGTGTAATTAAATGTTCAATATTTTCATTTCAATTTTGCACTCTCGTTACAAAGCTAAGCGCGGTGTAGAGTTTCGCCAGTGTTTGCTATATATGAAGAAAATATATAATAATAATGAAGAAAAAAAAATATATATACACAAATACTTTATTCAATTAAAATGAAGAATAACAAAACAAGAAAATCAAAATTAGGATATTTTTATCTTAATATTAGTTTTAAAATTATTGACAATATACTTCCACAATAAATACATTATGAGCATAAAAATAGCTGACATAGAAATTGTCACAGATATAATCATGAAAACTAAATCTAATTCTAAATACTGCCTCCAAGATATATTAGCTCCAGCAGCTCGCAAATGTTTTGCTCCTCCATGCCGAATAACATATTCTACCCACCATACGGCACGATCCGCTGGTGACATCGGTTGGTCTTGTACTATGGATCGGATACGAAGCATATTTTCTTTGTAACTGGAAGAGAAATTAGTTATTATATAAAAGTATTTTCATTTTTATAGAGAAAGTGTAATGTAATTTTTTAACGACAATCAATCATCACATTTTTGCATAGGTAATATTATCTATTATTTATTGCATGGGATATTGATACGTATTTAAATCATAAACAGACAACAAATGTTACTGATGCGTCACTGTGGCTTAGGCAGCTTCACGCTTTACGCTTTATCCCGCATATCATGATAGGTGGAAAGAATAAATTTAAGAGACATTGCATTGTTGCAATTTAAGAGACATGTTGAGTGACGAAACTCAACGACGCGAGTACCATGCCGGGGAAATGAAAATAATTAAATTTAATCTTTCGTTCCGGCTGGAATTGAATCTACAACCATCACATTTATAGTCAAACATGTTGTCTCGATGCGCCATGAGGGTTTCGGTAATATTAAGAACTATCGGCAACCACGCAGCTTCCCTCGTTTGACCTATACAAATATTTATTTAATACTAGTGGCCTCCGCTTCTTTTTCATGGTTATTTTCATGGTTAAAATATTAACTTAGCTGGATTCGTAGTCGTATTTAATAGGAAACCCTATTTTTTTTCACGTAGATCCAATTGCCACGAGAATTTCGAGACAAAAATTAACCTATATAGTTGCTCCACAACTCTCTTTATCTTTCAGCCCCGTAGAAATCGGTTCAGCTTTTCCACAGATTAGCCCTTAGAAAATACAGAAAGACAGACCGACAAAAATGATAAAATTGTAGGTTTACGTAAATAACTATATACACTTAGAAAAACACGCTTATTTTGAAATCACAGACACACTTCAATGTTGTTTATAATTTTAAATGTTAAGAATTAATAAGAAAGCACAGAATGATTGATATTCCTTTTATTGCACAATTATCGTGCAATATTATATATATCGTGCCATATTGTGCAAAAATATTGAGCGTAAATTTATTTGCCAATTTTACATTTAATTTTATTTTTATATTTACCACTGACGCATACATCATATAAAATTATTTCCTTAGCCTCTACTAAATCAATTTATCTTACCTCTTATCATTAATAACTTTTTCAATAGCATTCTTAAAATCATCTTCTGTTAGTGAAGCCATGTCAAGTTGAACACCAATACCATGTCGAACGTATTTCTCTACGTTGTACCATTGATCCGCAAACATTGGGATACCGACGAGAGGTACTCCTCCAGTTATAGCCTCGTCAGTGGATTGAAGACCACCCTGTGTTATAAAGAGCTTAACGTTTGGATGCCCTGTAAAAAATAATTTCATGATAACCTAGTAGTATGCGTTTTCACAATATTTTATATCTAAGATGCAACTTAAAATGTTCTCTCACTCTGTTTTATGTCAAAAACTAGCGACTAGTTGACATCAGCGGGATGGCATGCTTTGTCTTTCATTTTTACCAGTTCACGAAGAAAAATACTGCGAATCAAATCTAGTGCTTATATTTAGTTATGCGATTGCACATATCCTAATACTGTAATGATAATACAATAAAATGATAAAGACTGTAGAAAAAGCTTCTTTAATTATTTTATTTAAATTCTACTCCTACTTCTTTGTTCTTTTTTCCATTCAATATATTCTCATTATCTAAAATATATGTCGTTTTTGTGTCGATTTATTTTAATTTGGGAATAAAATATCTTTAATTCCCAAATTTTTATTGCATTGCATTTTTCATTCTAAGTCAAGAAAGAATAAATTGTGCGACGAAATTTTTGTCAAACATTTGTTTCGCTTGAGTATGAAAACGGTGTCAGACAGATAAAATCATCGTGGCGGAATGGGACAAAGAGTAGTTGTATTCACGGCTGTTCTAGGTTAAATTCTCTACTTTTCAAAATTAAATTTTATATAAAATATGTCTTCGAAGGTGACACTACCACTCAATCTTGCTTCATAAATATTTTTTAACATTTTTTCGATAAATTGTTTCGACGTGCCCAAACCATTTTAATACATTTTTCTCCATCTTCACTGTCACTTCATCATCGCTAGTATTTATTTGTTGTTACGATCGTACATCAAAGCTCGTACTTCTTCTTTATGGGCGAGCTACTCTAGCCCCTCTCCACCCGGTGATACTGTCAAGATCAGTCCAGGTCAACAGCAATAAAGCCAATTCGACAAAAAATATCCGTTGCCAAATTGTGTCGGTATCAGCACTGCATTGTGTACTCAAACGTACATCATGTTGTGATATAAATAATTATTTAGTTGTAGAGGATGAAAGCCGTGAGGGGTCGCTAGTATTACAATAAGTTTTAGCGAGCAATGCCGCGGTTTGAGTTTCTACTACAAAATATATGGATCATGTATATGATCATGTATATATATCAAAATGTCACGTGACTAGAAGAGCATTGGGTTAACGATCAATTGAAGATATATTAGTAGATATTACATACAGCGCTGTAGTTATGCGTTTAAGATAGGAGATCATAGGTTCCATTAGACATTAATATTTAAATGAATGATATAAATGAAAAAATTATTTTTAAAAAAAATAATATAGTAGATATAGATTAGTAAATATTTAACTTTTAATTTCAAAACAGTATATGTTAAAATATCGCTACTTACTTCCTTATACAATGTTCGTAAAAAATCCCTAATCAGAGTTTTGTTTTTCTATAAATGTATGCTTCTGTTAATGCTAGATAAACCATTATCATATTTTTACATACGAAAATTATTATACGTACATGACATTGACATTAGTTAAATGATAAACTAAGGTCACAAAAAAAATGTAATTAATAAATAAATATAATAAATTGATCTATACCTAATGACACAAAAATATGAAAAAATCAGCTTCACGCTGTACTCTCCACACAGCAGGTTAGGCAGAGGAAACCCAGTATTATGACATTCTGTTCACTCCTCGCTCTCATTTTTTTTTGGATATTGCATGTTAAGTGGTAAAACACCTTGTTGCTTAATTTATGAGTAAATCTACACGCAAGTTTCTAAACTTACAGTAGCTAAGAGATGAACCAAGAACGAAGTTACCTGACACTACGTTTTCCATCTAGTCTAGATATACAAATTCTTTGAACTTACTGAGCACATCAGGCTGAGGAAGCCACTTTGATATCCTTATATTGTCAGATATTCCAGGTAATTGGTCGAGATTCCACTTCCATAGGACATCATAAGGTAATTTAGAAAACACTTTAGTAATAATTTCTATTTTCTGTCGCGGCAAAAGCTCCGGTCGAACGTTTGTGCCTAAACTGAAGTAAATTACTCCGTTTTTTGACGAATCCAAATAAGTTTGGAGGTCCTGTAACAAGAAAATATTTTTTACTTTTTTATTTCAGCTTACACTTTTTCCCATAGCAGAGTATGCAGAGAGAACCTTGCGTTAAGACACTGCGTTCTGCGCTTTCCGACCGGATCTTAGAAGTTGTGTATTGACCTCTCCCATATCACTCTTTCAGTCTTCAATATTTTTAATAGTTTTTTTTGTTGGATACATATGGATATCATTAATTATTTTCTTCTGCAGTTTCACGATTTTTTCCTACAACAGGATAGACAGAGGAAACCTATTGTCAAGTCACTGCGTTCTCCACAATCACTGCGTTTTCAGTCAGTCACTGTCTAACTGCCCGGCACGATGGTTTCTATTATTATTAATTTTTACAATTTTGTAAAATACTTTACTAATTTCATAAATAATCAGACTCAAATATGTTTTTTTTATGTATAAATAAACATAAACAAAAATAAAAACACTGATAATTTGTCGTAACCATAAGGTCAAAGTCAAAGTCAAAAGTCTTAACCCTAGATTACTTACCGGAAACAACGACACAAGATCAAAAAATACTCTGCATAATCAGTCAGGGAAAATGCCATTCCAGCAAACATGACTTGTAGAATCGACGGTGACGATATTTTAAATTACTTATAATAATAAGTCAATATACCGTTCCCCATTTTCCACTGATTTTAAAAATTGATTTTTATAAAAAATGTATCGGACATTTTTTATATTATATGTTTTCATTTTATAGTATTATTTGAAATGTATTTATTGTTCTGTTTTATTTAAAAAAAAAGATCAGTTGTAATTTAACCCTAGATAGATAATCATATTTCACTGTACACAAAAAATTACCATACGTCGACGCGATGTGCGTATGTTTGAGTTATTTTGCATTATGTATATACTAGGTTAATGAAAGTGATATCTTAATGTATGTATTAAAAGATTAAATAAATAAAAAACATTACGGTTTATTTTTATTTTATAAGAAAAAAAAATAACAAAACAGGGTACTTACTTTATAAGAATTAAACATTTATCAATCTCTCTTCAGATTTATAATTTATTATGTAAACTTTTCAAAAGTAGGTTTTCACTATTTTTATAATGAAAAAAAAAGCTAAATTTAGTGGCCGTCCAACGATGATCTTTTCAGCCTCATTGAATGGTGACAATATAACTCGACATGCTTTTTGAAGCACTTCCAGAAATTTCAGCTCTATTTTTTGATATGTATATAATAGGCTTATAAATTTGATATTATACAATTTGATAGGTTACAAATTAATTATATTTTATAAGAAAAAATATCTAAATAACAAAACAGGAAATATATATTGTTAGCAAACTCGAGTAAAAGAGGGTAGATGTAGGTGAAAAAGAATATAAAACTAATGGAATTGTATCAATTGTGTTTGTAGGCAATGGCCCTTATTGGAATAAACCCGTGTGAAGTATTGTTATTTATATTACTTATTGCAATTACGTAGTATCTCTTTCCGAACAATTTAGAAGGATATGTGTTTTTACCTTTTTTTTTAAAAAAAACGGTTACTGCTTCCGATTTCTAACAATATGAGCGCAGTCATTTAAATATAATCTCGAAACCTCCTAACCTCTTATCTTCATCATCGAATCGACAAAAGTTAAGGAATATACGTTGAAAAATTAGGTTAGTAATCTAGGGTTAATTTGACCTTGATATATTCAAGCATATGAATAATAACAAAAAATATGGATATTTTTATACAAATACATTTACAAATAATCTTCTTTTTTAAACATTTTTAAAGTGTTATATTGTGTTCTAAATAAGTAAATAATCTTCTTACTTGTATATCCTATGGTCACAACATTGTTTATATGGAATAAATACCAAAATTCTTTAATTATTTGTATATCATTATCTGTGTTCCGGTATAAATTTTAACTGCCTAACTTAAGAAACCTACATGCCAAATTTCAGCTATTTAAGCGCAATAGTTTCTATTGGGTATTACCAGTCACTTAGTAACGGAATAGCTTGATATGTTTGTGTATAGAAGAAGATAGAACATAATTATATTAATGTTTTAGCTCATTGATAGTGTATATCTAGAGCGAATACCTTGTAGAGTAGGAGGATTGATTATAGTGTCGTGACACTTCGTTTTTAATATTTTACAAGATTTCTAGACATCATTTAAAAATTCAAGAAACCTCATTTTATTATTTAAATGTCTTATCGCAACATTTAAATCAAATATTAAATTATACACAATAAAACATGTATTCGTAAACTTTTTACAGTCGTACGCTAACCTTGAAATAATGGAGGTAATTATATTTCGCGTCATAATAAAGAAATCGGTTAAGTGCGAGTCGGACTCGCACATCGAGGCTTATGTACCAATTTCAGGATAGTAGGTCAATGGGAAGTACACTATAAAAGTTGACAAATCTAAATTTGCGCACTCATTTTGTTTGAAATTAACTAAAAATAATAAGTGTGTAATGATTTATTTTCTATAGTATACCTATAAATTTGCAGTTTTCGTATTTTTTTAAATTTATTTTGTAAGTTCCCACTTCGTGCCAAATTTCGTAACTGTAAATGCACGGAGTTAAACACTTAGTTGGTACCAGAAGGAAACAAAGTTAAATTTCTGCGCTTATTAAAACTTTATTACATAACCATATAATGGAACAAGCAATTTCACAACAAGGAATTTAATTTATGCTTGATTTATAGTTATATATAAGTAGTCAAAACCCAATAAAAAAATATTAACTCAAAAGTAAACGTTATATATTTCAAAAAGTTGTGGCGTATTTACAGGAGATGATAATGGATTGTATGATGAACAGTGAAACATAAAATGTAACAAAATTATTAAACACGAACTTATATTATAAATAAATAAATCAAATTAAAATCACGCTTCACGCTTTATCACGCACACAGTAGGGTAGGCAAAGGGAACCTAGTATTAAGACACTGCTTTCGCCACTTTCTGGTGAATTCTGGAGGTATTGCGTGCTGAGTGGCGGAACTCAACGCCGCGACACCAGAGCGAAGAAATGGAAATATAAATTTAAGTAAATATTTAATTTCTTCGAGTGGAGATCGAACCCACAACCAATCGCGTTTACAGTCACATTATGTGCCCCTGCACCACGACCTGCCTCTATTATAAATAAAGCATTTCCATTTCTAAAAATTTTGCGTATTTTATTTTAAAACTTACCTTTGGTAAAACTTGAAACTGCGGTATATGCAAGCCATTAATATACACTACATTAGGTGGCACAGGTTGATTGTCCACCCAAATTGGATGATTGTTGGTCATAAATAAATCAACGTTATGAAATAGCTCATCTGTGGTTGGAGTGTCTGGACCAAACATTGATTTTATCAACTTATTATCTTCTTCATAAATTTTACCAAGCTGCCTGTTAAAATTCCATGTTTCGTATAAATGTTTCAACTTGTCTAAATTCGACATATTGTATATTTTCTGTTGTAGTAGATTTGGATATAGAAATAAGTGGGTAGGTGCTCCTACCGCATTATAATTGTCTTTCAGACCGCCCAACGAGCTCACTTGTATTAAGGGTACTTTGAAAATATGAGACAACACCAACAATGGCCTAAGATACGCCTCCACTAAAAGCAAATCATATTTTTCTTTTTTCCTTATAATTTCTTTAAATTCTGATGTCTGCACTTGTGCTTTGAAAACGCTAGAGGCTAATTTAAATATATCTACCATACTGTCTCGTAAGTCAGATTTACTTTCTTCTGAACTTAAGCGTATTATTTCTTCTTTCCATATTGAATATGATAAATCGTGAACATCTATTTCTGTCAGATTCTGAGGTGATTTGCCTTTTGGATATTTAGGATCAGGAGTCACGACGGTAACATGATGACCTCGTTTGATCAGCTCATCGGTCAAACACCGAAACACTACTTGATGACTTATGGAAGGTGTTGGATAAACTGCTAATATCTTAGCAGACCTGATATTATTAAAACGTATAAAAAGTAAAATCATAAATAGTAATAATTTTAACATTTTTATACAATCAATACGCTACAAGTACACAACGCTTAATGAAGTCGATGTATCTCCCACACAAATGTTTTATATACAGCTATTCTTGCCGCAGTGATTTTTGAGACCAGTCGTGACGCAAGGGAACAAAGTGTAACTGTAAAATCGACTGGTGCGGGTTCAATCCCCACTCGAAGAAATAAAATATTTATTTCAATTTATATTTTCATTTCAGCTCTCTGGTGTCGAGGCTAAGCTCGGCGTTGAGTTCCGTCACTCAACACGCATTGCCTCCAAAATTTAAACGGGAAACGGACTGTCTTAACACTAAGTTCCCTCTGTGTACCCTGCTGTGTGCGGGATACAGCGTGAAGCTGATTTGATTTAATTTACTTTTGATTCTTACCGATATCACCATGACTCAACTAATTAAATATTAACTTAATTAAATATTAAGGTTGAGTCATGGTGATATCGATAATATAGTCACGGTGATGGAGAATACGAGTATAACAGTGCCTAATATTTGGTACCTTAAGTATGCAAAATATATTGTATATTTATTTGACGATTGACTATTTGGATACGAAGGGAACTTCCAAGAATCACTTTGTAAGTATTCTTAGAAGTTTATTATTATAATTTATTTTTTTTAATTAAAATGAAATCAGCTTCACGCTGTATCTCGCACACGGAATGCAGGGTAGGCAGACGGAATCTAGTGTTAAGACACTCCGTTCCCCACTTTCTGCCGAATTCTGGAGGCATTGCGTGTTGAGTGGCAGAACTCAACGCCGCGCTTGTCCTCGACACCAGAGCGAAGAAATGGAAATATGAATTTAAGTAAATATTTCATCTCCTCGAGTGGGGATCGAACCCATAACCAGTCGGTTTTACAGTCACACTTTGTGCCACTGCGCCACGACTGGCCTCAATCAATTTTTTTTTTTTAATGACTAAATTTTGCGATGAGAAGTTTTTTTGTTTTATATTTAGTAAACATGTCAACTTATATAAGTTTCACTGCATGTAAATAAAAGTAAATTGTATTTATATGAAGTGGCACTTGAATAAGTTATTGTATTTATTGTATATAATATTATATTTTTTAAAGAAAATAAATATATACATAAAGATTTAACTAGGACAGACTAGGCAACTAATATTTTTTTAATGCTTTTTATATTTTTGAAGTGCTATTCCACACTTAGGAAAAAAAATAGTTTTAGAAAATATATAAAAATTTAAACGTAGCTAGTAAAATAGTAGATCGTAGTGTTATTCTACACTTATATACAATAATTTTGGCAAAGCTGAAATTTTGAGGGCTATTAGTCTAATAAGTAGTTAAGACGGTGTGAGTGCTCACTTAATTGAAAATGGGGCCCTTTCAGAGGTAGGGGCCTTGAGATCTTAGGTTATTAGGAAAGAAAAACACTTTTTGAAAACATAATATAAAAAAAAATGAACTAAGCGAGATCTGACCAACTAAGCCGTAGTACGTATTAACAACTAAGGTTAAGTGCGAGTGGACTCGTCCATCGAGGCGGTCACCGGGAAGTGCAATTTATAAAACTTCACAAACTTAACTTTTAAAATATCTATAAATGTTTACATTTCAGATTTTTTCCCGTTATTTATATTTTCAGTTCTCACTTCGTGCTAAATTTCATAACTGTAGGTTCACAGGAAATACCCTATAGGTCTTAATTACGGTGCGAATTACATAGCAAAAATTCTTTGATAAATGATTCGTTTTCGTTATTTAAATAAATGTATTGTGTCGTAATTTTTAAGCATATCATACTCGTAACTCGAATAATAGTATAGTAAATTATCTATTTATGTAATAAAATTTAAAAAATATTAAATAATAAGATAACAAAATATAAATAATTTTATGTCGTTGAGTTCAGCCATCTCTAAAATAGGCGAGAATTGAGAACATAAAACATTGTGTTAAAAGGTATCTCATCAGTTCATAATATCTCTCAAACTTTAATGCTTCATATCATTCGTGTTTTTTTTACTATACGTGACTCTGGCAGATTATTTTGCACCTGTCATCGCAAAATCAGGCCATTAAAAAAATAAAATAAAAAAAGGTATCTCTATTTATAAACGATTATGATCTTCTGTGCCGTGGCCTTAGCCCGTTAAACAGGGTCGTCCTTCCTTAGCATGTGGCGCCTAGTATTTCGTTGACAAGTGTATTCAGTCTTAAGATCTAGCCTCTTCACGTCCTTTTGGACACATGTCAACCAGGTAGTGTGAGGTCTCCCCCTGCTTCTTTTGTTTGTAGCCATGGAAAAGGACTTATGCACAACATAGTCCTCGGATTTCCTCGTGACGTATCCGTATCATCTGAGCCTTGGTTCGGATAATTTATCAGTTATAAGAGGAAGCTACCTCTTATATAGCCCTCTGGCCCATCTAAGCATACGCATTTCAGTCGCGTAAAATCTTTGCTCGTGGATCTTTTTAACTGAGCAAACTTCGCTACCGTAATAATTTACGGTTTAGACCTGCGTTACTACGCAGGTATTTAGTTTTTATACACCTTGCCTATAGTTTTTATATACATTTTTGCTTCACATAGCACTCCTGTGAGTGTACGCCACTTCATTCATCCAGATGTAGTTCGGTGGGTTTCACTTCTGCTGCATAGTGCCATCTTAGCAGAGCACTGAGCCTAGCTATTTGAAAGTTTTAGCTCTTGTAAGGGCTGTACCATTTAAAGTTATCCCGTATCGTGTGGGTCGTTATGATTAAAGTTACAAAACATATATTCGGTTTTTGTCCTGCTAATATGTAAACAATTTTCTTCTAGGGACTCTTTTAATTTTTCTAGGTCTTCCTATATACCTTGGACATTATGTGTTATAAGAACAATAACATCAGCATATAAAAGGTTCCACGGGATCGGCTGTTGGATTTTTGCAGTTAGATAATTCATAACCGTGTTAAACAGCAAAGTGAGTGCACTGCCTTGGTGAACGCTAACTATTACCAAAAACCAAAATATACCAAAGTTAGTGGATACACTGGCTGGGGTTTTGACGCAAGTTTGAATGTTATTATACATATCTTTATTATGCGTATATAGCATTCAGGTACACTATACACTATGAGCGCCTGCCATATTACTGCTCTCAGTACATTTACGGCTTTAAACGATTATGATATCTACTTAAATATGAACTTAGTCGGTTTTAAATTAGCAAATGCAACCAAATTTTTAAATTATTGAGGCCGTCGTGTTAAATCGCCGCAGTGTCTGATTGTTAAGCGCGACAATTGTGGATTTGATTCCCACTAGAGAAAATTAATTATTTTGGTGGCCTTGCTTTTCTAACAACACAAAGCGTCATGTTGAGGTCTGCCACTCAGCGTCAAAAAGAAGTCTTGAAAACTAGGCTTTCCTCTTAGTATGGAACACAATGTAAGAACAAACAAATATTAACAAAACTTGATACTTATTCAGATCTAAAATTATTGGGTGGTAGTGAAAGACAAACTCTTATATTCGCATTTATGTTATAGGTTATTTGTGTCACAGATTTTTATTTTGACAATGTTTGAATAATGAGAGAAGTAAGTTGTCATTTATGTTAACCTGCTAAACTTATATCGATCTGTCTTCCGGATGATGCAAATCACGCAAGGGATAATTCTAGAAAGTACGTAAAAACATACGAAATATTTCTAGTCTTTTTTTTTAAATCAAAACAGTAAATGGAAATGTATCTAGTATAAACACTATATCTAGTATAAATATCTAGTATAAATACATTGTACACACTTTTTTGCATTGTGTCAGCTTATTAATTTTGTGTTTATAGCCTCACGTTTTTTTCAGCATAGCAGCAAATTTAGTGTTAACACACTCCATTCCCCACTTTCTGCTCAATTTTTTGAGGCACTGCTTATCAACTAGAGTGAGATAATAATAATAATCAAAATATAATAATTTCCCTGAGTGGGGAGGAAAAATAAAATCATGGCATTTACAGTCAGATGCTGTTTTCCCTCAGCGGCCTTATATAATCAATAAGAAAATCTGTAATAAGAAATTGCTTTGTCCAGAATCGAACTCGCTTTTAAAATACTGGGAATATTTCAATGGTTTCGTCATTTTATTCGCATAATATTTAAGAATACTTTAATTCTATCTTAGTTTGGCCTGAAGCCCTTTAAAGTACACTAACAGTATAGTTTACATCATGTACATGACATTTCAATTAAAGCTTCAGATGAGCTCAGTTCTCTTGGGGAATCAATAAATAAACAGAAGTATAGAAACAATTTACTTCAATATTAAAAAATCTAAAACAGCTTAACGCTGTATCCTTCATATAGCAGGATAGGCAGAATGAACCTAGAGTTAAGATACGAATTCTGCAGACATTGCGTGTTGAGTGGCGGAACTCAACGCCGCTCACTTTGCCTCGACACCGGAGCGAAGAAATTGAAATATATATCTTAAATAAATATTTTAATTCCTCGAGTGGCTCTATTCACGGGAACATGAGATAAAAGGTAAACAAATCAAAAAAAGGTTATTTTATACGTCACGATTGATGGAGTTACTATAATAAGAACAAAAAAAGTATCTATGGATTTATAGAAGTAATATGCTGATAGCACTGTAAATAATATTATTGAGCGATGTCTATAGAACTTATCTATACTTATAATAAAATCGTAACTGATTGGAGTTTGTAGATAGAAGATAAATCAGAAAAAATATTACTGGGCATTGGCATTTATTAGTGTAATAGAATCCAAAACAATTATTTAAAAAAAAAATGTATGTTAATTCGTTTGTCTGTACGCCTGTACGCCTGTTTGAACGTCTTTACGTCTGTATGTCTGTATGTCTGTACGAGTACATCTAAATATCTATTTGTATATTTAAAAAAAAAATAAAGTGTTAAGCCACAATTAGGAATTTTCTAAATAAGTATCTATTTGTCTGTTCATCTGTGCATTTGGTCACGTTAATCTCAGAAACAGCTTAACCGATTTAAATACAGTTCACTTAAGCATTTTGGCAAGCTTCACTTTCTAAACTACTTTACTTTACTTTCTAAAATAGTTGTTTTACACAACTATTTTATTTAATTAGCTGAATCTTTTGAACATCTAAACTGATTATTATGGGACTATCACTGAAAAATAGAGGGGTTGTGGAGCAACGATGGGCTATATTTTATCCCGGCATCCTCGTGACATCGGAAATTACGCAGGAAAAAACGCGTACTTACCGTCTACATAAATAGAAGTGAAATAATTTCTTAAATACTCGTATTATTATAAAACCGAATAGTACAAGCGGATGAAGCTCCCTAGTTATTTAATATAATTATAATTTAAATTTAGCGTAGCGTTTAAAGCGTGACTGTAAAATCGACTAGTTGTGGATAGATCCCCACTCGAGGAAGTGAAATATTTATTTACATTTATATTTTCATTTCTTCGCTTTGGTGTCGATTCCACCACTCAACACGCAATGCCTCCAGATTTCGGTGGAAAGTGGGGAACAGAGTGTCTTAATGCTAGGTTCCCTCTGTCTACCCTGCTGTGTGCGGGATACAGCGTGAAGATGATTTTATAATTTAAATTTACAGATTTTCTCAAACTAGAGACGTTACTAGACTAGAGACGGAGTAGCCAGTCTATCGGCTTCGTAATTTACATGAAGAGAGCCGCGGCCAATAGTCGTTAAAGTTTCAACTCCTCAGGTGCGTCATAATATCTGTGTTTCCAAATATATATATATATATATATATATATATATATATAATGCAAATTCAAGACTTATGTGATTTTCTCATTGACAACATTGTCAGAAATAGATTAAATAAATATGCATGCAATAAATATGCATGCAATAAATATAGCAAAATCAAAAAATCCCCAAAAACTTTACATAATTAAAATAAAACAATTTCAACTTTTTTCACTTTCACGTTGTATTGCGCAGAAAGAAGTAGGCGCGCGTAGGCAGAAGATAGTATTAAGACACTCCGTTCCCCACTTTTTGGAGTCATTGTGTGTTGAGAGCAGGAATTCTACACCGCGCTTTGCCTCGGAACCAAAACGAGAAAATGAAAATAGGAAATATTTCGCTTCCCCGATTGTGAATCGAGCCCACAACCTGTAGCGTTTACAATCCTACCACTGGTCTCAATTTTTCTTAAATACATTTAAATAATGTTTAATAAATATTCGTATAGTAAAAGCGAGCGAAGCCGCGCGGGAACCGCTATTCACATATAAAATCAATTCAAAATAAACACTTATCACTGTAGTGAATCTCACTCCACCGTAAGTGAAAATCAAACAATAATAAAATACATAAAGCGTGATTTTGATATCGATATTTACAACTTTTATCTTTGTACGTCATAATGTATTTCGTAAGTATTTTTATTAGTGACCGACCAACGGTTCGGTTTCGGTTTTGATTTCAGCCAGATTCGGCCAAAAACTAAACTAAGTACTCGCTAGACGTCACTCTGCTAATTATTGTGGTCCACGGATAATAAAGTCGGTTTATTAAGTCCAAATGTATAAAAATAAAATTATTTATAACAAAAGCATGTAAATCTTGCGTGGAAAGGTTTTCATAGTTGATTATTTACGTCCCAAAAATTGTTTAAATTTGATTTGTTTGTAGTAACAAAATCAAAATTCATTTTTTTATAGAAGGTGATAGGGATAAGAGCATGGTTAAATTCTTCTTTTTAATATTTCTTTAAAAAAGACTTTTGAACAAAAAATGTTCCAGATATTAATTTGGGAGCATTACCATTTATTTGGTACGCCATACTATGAAAATTCTAAACTTTATTTTAATCACGTTTTTAAGTGTTATCAAGCTAAGGATAGAAATATATTCTTGGAAGACGTATAAGAAACATCGTGAACATCAATTTACTTAAAATTCGGTGGAGATTTCCCTCTGGGATATGCTGCATCTGGTGTAATCACAGTAACGTCGTGAGCCCTATTAATAAATTCTTGAGTTATCTTCCGAAATACGACTTGTGACCTGTGTGACTGGTGACCAATAGATGGTATTAGAAATACACCTAGTATTATTGCAGATTGTCCCTAAAATTGCACTTATATTAAGTGCAGTAATATTACACTGTTTTAGAATAAAGAACACTAAATATGAGTTTAGTTTCTCATAACGATGATACAATTTACGATTAGATAAATGATAATATTATATCTATTTTGTGCTATACAAGATTATCATATCGTTACATCTTCGAGAACGTGGTTTTTATAATTAAATAGTAATATATTCAAGAATATTAATTTGGAAAAGTAAAGCTATTATATGTAAAATTTATACTTGCTAGTATAACGTAGTGCGCCTGAATTAAAAACAAAACGTTTTTTTTTCCGTTATTCTTAAAAACATATTTAAATACGATTATTTCCACTTTAACGTAGGTGACCGCTATACGATAAAATATGTTATCATTTATAGATTACGATTTCACTATATTTATAAAATGAAATTAGCCTTCAATAATCACTTAGTTTAACGTAACTTAGTTTACGTGTAATTTTAATTTGTTCGTCAAAATGTTTAAAAAACTTGTTATACTATTTCTTGCATTTGTTTTAAATGAAGTGCAACCCGCAAAAATATTAGCTGTGTTTCCTACGCCTTCTATTAGTCATCAAATTGTATTTCGGAAGATAACTCAAGAACTTGTAAACCGAGGTCATGAAGTTACTGTAATTACACCAGATCCAGTCTACGATAAAGATAAATCCCCGTCTAATCTTAAGGAAATTGACGTTCATGACATATCTTACGGTATTTGGAAGAAAATAATGGCCGAAAGTTTTAAAATTAACCAAAATAGTATATCAACATTTAAAGAAATGAGGTTAGCATCATTATTGCTGTTTCACATTTTTGCAGCGCAACTACAAACTCCGGAAGTTCAAAACCTAATATCAAATAAGGACAATAAATTTGATTTAATATTTGTTGAAGCTGTAATACTTCCTGCTCTTGCTTTTTCTCATATTTTTAAAGCACCTGTAATTTTGGTTAGTTCTTTTGGGGCCATTTTTAATAGTAATGATATCGTTGGATCACCTTCCCATCCAATTTTGTATCCATCGCCTCTTAGTAGAAGACTATACAATTTAACATTATCGGAGAAAATAAATACAATTTACAATCACTTTTCGATACAATATGCAAATTATTTAAATAAAATTGACGAAAGTGCTCTATTAAAGCAAATTCTGGGTCCAGATGTACCCTCTTTAAGTGAACTATATAACAACGTTGATGTTTTTTTTATCAATTTACATCCCATATGGGCAGATAATCAACCTGTTCCACCAGGAGTTGTCTACATGGGTGGTATTCATCAGTTACCTGAAAAAGAGTTACCTAAGGTAATAAATAATAAGCAAAAAATAAGAATTTTACTTAAATAACTTAGTCTACACTAAGTAATATATTTTATACCAATAGGATCTGAAGGTATATCTGGATTCATCTAAACATGGAGTTATTTACGTTAGTTTTGGAACTAATGTGCTAGCTGGTATGATACCTACGAAAAAAGTAGAAATTATAACTAAAGTCCTTTCTAAGCTTCCATACGATATTCTATGGAAATGGGATAAGGATGACCTGCCAGGAAAAGCAGATAACGTTAAGCTTTCTAAATGGTTGCCACAATCTGATTTGTTGAGTAAGTTACATATTTGAATAATCGATCGATTGTATTTTTTTTAAATCAACGCTACCCTACGCCTCGTTACCAGAACGAGGAAATGAAACATTAAATACTTCATAATTCCGAGAGGGAATTGAACCTACAATCGTGACGTTTAAGCACGCTTGTGCCTCTGAGTCGTAACGGCCTTCTTTTATTAATATTTAATATATACATATACTTGTATTTATATTCTTTTAATGAATTATAGGACATCCAAAAATTAAACTCTTCATTACACAAGGTGGATTACAGTCTACAGATGAAGCTATAACTGCTGGAGTACCGTTAGTGGCTATACCAATGTTAGGAGATCAATGGTACAACGCAGAAAAATATGTTAAACATGGTATTGGGGTAAATCTAGATATTAACACATTTAGCACAGAGGAATTTAGAAATGCTGTTGAAGAAGTTATTAATAATAAAAGGTAGTCTTTGAAAAGTTCTATAAATTTTATTTGAATATTAAATTACATTCCAATTTCACCCTATAAATCTATAACTATTTATCTATTTGTAATAATTTTGAACTTACTGGTTTAGCTAACGATATTTGTATCCACCTGACATATTATATTTAAATTGCAATACTGTAAGATAGGCATTAATAGATATTTTAACTGACTTTTAATTTCACACACTCACATTAGCTCCACATTATATCCTGCACATAGCAAGGTAGTCAAAAGAAACTTTGGAACCTAGTGTTATAAAATGCCATCCCCATTACGACTCTCCGCCGTTACGTTCCGGCAAATTCTCGAGGGAGTGCGTGTTGAGTAGCAGAATTCAACGCCGCCATTTGCCTTGATACCAGAGCGAGGAAATAAAATTATTTTATTCCCCTGAGTGGGAACTAAGCCCGTAACTGTGCAGTGGCACTAACATTTCTTCGAAACAAATAACTTATAGTATGTATGTAGTATGTAAGTCTTATTATATTTTGTTCCAGCTACCGTGAAAACATTATTAAACTGAGAACTGTTATGAGAGATCAACCAGAAACAGCTCTTCAGAGAGTTCTGTGGTGGACTGAATACGTTTTGAGGCATGGAGGAGCGAAACATCTTCGAGCACCCGGAGCTAACATCTCATATTATGAATATCTTGAAATCGACGTTATACTAGTTGTTTTCTTAGTAGCATCAATCTTATTGAGCTTGTTCATTATATTAAGTATATATGTTTTCAATTTTATACGTAAACTCATCAAATATACACAGACGCATTCAAGTAAGAAAATAAACTGAGATACTATAACGGTATTAGCGAGATCAAATGTGTATATTAATGTAAATATTATATGTTTATTCTTTACTTCATTACGAATAAATCGGATAGTGAGAAATATGCGTAGTTTATAATGACTATATATTCCTATTCCTTAAAATGTTAGTAGCAGTGTTAATATAATATTATAATTGACAAATACTTAAAAAAGATAAAATCGGGTATAAGAATTTAACTATTGGTTGTTTTTAATATTTTTAAAGTTATTCCACACTTAAGAAAGCAAAATACTTCTTAAGAAACGTAAAAAAACTTGAACGTAGCGGAATTTGAAATCACGCCTTTTTGGAAACGTGTCCAACGTGTGGCTTAGTTGGTCAGAGCGCTTTTGTATGTTTGCAATTTTTATACGTTATAAGAAGTATATAACTATAATTGAGGCCAGTCGTGGCGCAGTGGCATGAAGTGTGACTGTAAAACCGACTGGTTGTGGGTTCGATCCCCACTCGAGGAGATGAAATATTTACTTAAATTTATATTTACATTTCTTCGCTCTGGTGTCGAGGCTAAGCGCTGCGTTGAGTTCTGCCACTCAACACGCAATGCCTCCAGAATTCGGCAGAAAGTGGGGAACGGAGTGTCTTAACACTAGGTTCCCTCTGCCTACCCTGCTGTGTGCGGGATACAGCGTGAAGCTGATTTATTTTTTTTTTATAACTATAATTGATTTTCGAAAAAAAAATATAGGTCTCTCACATCTTTTCTCCATCTAGCTATTTACAACATTGCATTGCGCCAAAACGACTTCAATCGAAACATATCGTGCCCTGCCACATAAATCAAAATCAAAATAAAAAACTGGTCAAGTGTGAGACTACGAGAAGGATCACTTAATAAAACATTACCATTAAATTAAATTAAATAAAAATAAACCATTCAAATGCGAGTTGCACCGCATACCGATAGTTCCATACCAAATTCTGGATTGTTTGTCAACGGGTAGAATAATATGAAGCTGACAAACAAAGTTTGCGGATGAATGCACTCGTTTTGTATGAACTACTTAAAAGTTTGTAAGTATATTAGGTATAAAAAAACAAAAAAAAATTATCTTCGCTATTTTTTAATCTCTTAATCTGTACTAGAAGTACCCTGTTTGATTCCCTTGCGAGTTTTGCGAAAATTTGCGGCATAAACGGCTGTATCTTTTTATTACGTTGGCTTTGATTTTTTCACAGCTCCAAGGGACAGTAGACCTGAGTATTTGGTATAAATTTCAACTTAATACTTCCACGTGTCCGTAAGGGTCCGTTTTTTTCCTTTCGAGGTACGGAACTATACCATTACAAAAGTTAATTACATAATTATACATTGATTTTGCAATTTATTATACATACACAGATCATATTAATTTATTGATTACAATTTAGTTGCATTATTTAAAATATTTACCAAAAGAATAAAGAAATATTTAATCATTCAATATCATATTGTACAATAGGAATGGTTATTATATTCCACATTACTTAATTTATTTTTTTAATTATTATACTTATTATTATATATTAATTATTATCATTGTATTATTTATTATTGTATATTGATCATCAGCATTATATATACATTATTACTATATATTTACTATTATCTTTTTAAATACACACATTATATTAATTATTTTAGGATGTTACAAATAAAATTATACAAAATTATTAATGTTCAAAAATTTGCAAATGATGAATGTAAGTTTCAATATACATGTGAAATAAAAATCGATGAAATATCACCTTACAATTTTCAAATATTTTTTGTCACAAAATGCCTTATTGTCACTTATTTATAAGAGATAGATATATAGCGTCGCGGAGTTTATTTTAGAGCTAATAAAATTGAATATGTTTGTCATACAACGTACTGACATGTAATAAGCTATATGTGCCGCGCACGCGCTTAAGTCAATTTTAAAGCAATTCTTAGGCGTTCCTTATTATTATTATTTCGTTATTTAAGGCTAACTAAAACTTACACAGTAATATTGTATAGTCTATAGCACTTCTGAAGAATGCAGCTTTCATACAAAATAGAAAGAAAGTAAATCGGACCAGTAGATCCAGAGATTTTAGCGTTTAAACAAACAACAAGCAAACAAACTCTTCCGCTTTATTATATTATATATATTAAATATTAATATTATATTTCTTATATTTTTTAGTGTTGTTTTGTCACAAAACCTGACATTTAGGATACTCCTTTCTATGTTATTTTGACGGACTCTGACTGCTGAGTAATATTTTTTAGTTAAAGCCCAAGTTTGTGCTCCATAAGATAAGCATGGAAGTGTGCATGAGTTAATAGAATCCATTTATACATAAGCAGGAAGTTAGGGAACAAATTCAAAGCATGTTAGATCAAGGACTCAGACTCAGCTTGGAGCTGTCCCATATGGACCGTTCCAAAGAAAAGCGATGCTTTAAACCAAGTGGAGTATTGTCATAGATTTTCGTAAAGTTAATCAAAAAAACAATTGATGATACATATCCTATACCGAGTATATCGGATATATTGGTCAAATTAGGTAATTGCCAATATTTTAATTTTAGCGGGTTTCAAATTCATCAAATTAAAATCAACTCCGCCGAAATTTCTGAAACCGCTTTTAACGTAAAGCATGGGCAGTTTTCAAGAATGCCCATGGGCTTAAAAAACGCACCCTTGACCTTTCAAAGGGACATGGATAATGTTTTACGTGGCTTACAAAATAAAATAATTTACATTTAGACATAATAGTTTTTATCACTTCACTTCAAGAACACATTGAAAATTTGGAAAAAATCTTTAATAGGTTCAAATCAGCCTATTTCGGTCCACTGCTGGACGTAGGCCTCCCCCAGGGTGCGCCAGAGCTCCCGATCCTCCGCCTTCCGCATCCAGTCGAAGCCAGCAGCCTTCTTCAGGTCGTCGGTCCATCGTGCTGGAGGGCGCCCTACGCTACGCTTTCCGATCCGCGGTCTCCACTCGGAATATAAATGAGAAAGTCGGAATTTTAGAAAAAGGAAACAGCATATTTAGGTCATATTATAACGAGCGCTGAAAAAAGACCAAATCCCGTCAAGATATCCGTTATACAAAATTATCCTATTCCTAAAACAGCTACGGAAATATAACGATTTATAGGACTCTTAGGTTATTATAGAAAATTTATTTTCATCTTTGCTAGAATTACAAAAAAATGACTCAATGTTTAATTGAGTCATTGGTTTTATATGAATTATAGGAGAATTGAAAAGGAATTATTAACAATAGTTTGGGCTACAAAATATTTTCTTCCAAAAAAATAGGAGCTATTTGTTTGAAGGAAAATTTAAAATTATGACCGACCATATATGACACCATTCAGTGGATTATGAACATTAAAATCCCCAATTCCCGACTGACTCAATGGAGATTAAAATTAAGTGAATACGACTTTTCCGTAATATATAAACAGGGTAAATATAATTGCAATGCCGACGCTTTATCCCGTATAGAGATTCATAATGAAGAAGCGAATTCAATTGCAGTAAATGGCTAAGAAAAATCCCCTTTAAATTCAAATACAGCAATTGCACATACAGACTAAGAAAAACCCTATTTTAGAAATTCCCATAACCGACGAACCGTTAAATAAATTTCATAAGCAGATTATTTTTAACATAGTTAAATATTCTATATGGCAATATTAAAAGTAGAACTGTAGTATTGAAAATATTTTAAAACTATGTAAAAACCACGGTTGCATTTTAAAGTTCAAATTTAGAAAATTACGTAGTAAACGCGGTAAAAGAATACATAAATCCCAAGGTAAAAACTGGAGTTTTAATTAATCCCCCATTAGTTACGTATAAGATAATCCCAATAATTCAAAGTAATTTTTAAAATTATTCAATGGACCTTATTCTTTGTAAAAATAATTTAGAAAATGTAAACAATTATTTAAAACAACAGGAAATAATTAAAAACTATAATGAAGGTAAAACGAACCATCGGGGAACAAATGAATGTTATCTCTCGTTATCGAAACGATATTTTAAGCAAAAATTTCAAATTGTTCCTTCTCGAACTAAACCTTTCACCATAGTTCATTTAGATTTATTTAGTGTAGAAAATCAAATATACTTAACAATAATTGACGCATTTTCAAAATACGCACAAGCTTATCATTTAAGGGATGCGATTAGTGTCGCACAAGGGTTATTAAAGTTTTGCACGGTGGGCTCTTGACAGTCGTACACGATAGAGGTCCCGAATTTTCAAACCAGTTATTTTTAGAATTCCTTAGATTACATAAAATAGTTCACCATAAGATTTTACTTTGTTCACCTAACGACAATGACATAGGTAAAAGGCTCCAGTCCACATCACAGTCGTAACCGATAGAGGTGGCCTAACGACTATGGAATAGTGGAAAGGGTCCATACTGAACCATTAGAGAATTTTAAAATAGAACCAAAATGGAGAATCAGTTATCAATCTCATGACTTATGCTCTCTTAGCTTACAATAGTTCTATTCATAGTTTCACTAAATGCAGACCTTTACATTAATCCGGCAAAATGTACAGTGTCACAGTAAAAATAGTGATATACATACGATAGGAACGAGAAACAAAGATAAACTTGTTACGCCAAGTTTTCGCCTCCAAAAAGTAAAAAAAAAATTATGGGTCTGAGTATACGTGTATATAATAAACTTCCGCAATGTATTCTAAGTTTGCCACTACCACAATTTAAAGTAACTTTAAAAAAAATACTAACTAGTAAAGCTTATTACACTGTTCAAGAATATTTAGATGATAAACATGTATGGAATTAATGTCTATTGAATGTAATGCAGGATAGCTGCCAGATAATGTAATAATACCATTGACTTTGAAAAGAGCAACTGTTGAGTTTCTTGCCGGCTCTTCTCAGCAGAACTGCCTTCCAAACCGGTGGTAGCTTTTTTTTTTGTTTACATGTTCATTTGACGATTCAAAAGTGCTTATACGAGTTTATTTGAATAAAGAATATTTTTTTGAATAACTGGACATTTCGATCCCCGTGACCCTATAGACATTGACTTGACAGAACAATTATTACAGTTATATATAACCGAATGAAAAAGGTTTATGATATTGTAAACGACTCATTCTTACATCGACGGACCCAAATAATTGAAAATTTAAATAAAGATAGGGAACCTGAAACTATTTACTTACCAGACCAACAGATATTCATACGAAACCCTAAATCATCCCGACAAAAACTAGCCCCTCGTTTTACTCACGATAATGTTTTAGCTGACTTACCAATACATATTTACACAAAGAAAAAATTACTACCTATTGCAAAGAGAAAGACTGAAAAGTGCTTAGGCACCCTTTTTTTAGTGTAATAATCGAGCACTGTTAGCAGTGCTCGATTATTACAAACTGACGACCTTGACCAAAGTGAAAATTAATGTCAGTAGTTTATTAGAAAAAAAAAATGCTTGTCCAAATGCATAAGTAATATCTAAGTACAATTAAAAACAGCTTCGCAGCAGTTAGCGGGTTATTAACCCGCGGGCGGCGGGTTAGCGGGTTATGAGGTTAAGAGATTACTCATTGACAGATTAGAGTTGATAATAAAAAAAAATACTATTATAGTTACGATTATCATGACTATACGAACACCATCAGAATAATATCTTAAAGGCATTAATTTAAAGAGCAAAATTAATTATTTAAATTTATTAACAAAACATTCAATTAAGAAAAAAAATTACTTTTCTTGGACACTCAAGGTGCTCCATCGTATTTTTCTATTAAAACTACTAGTTGTAATTTTATGTAATCCGACCCTCGACGCGACGATTTACTTTTTCTTTTATTTTAAATAGTCTACTTTTAAAGACAGATGAGAGTTTTATCTTAGCTCTGATTATCCTGTGATTGGTGTTAAAGTTTAATTGGCATATAGCTCTGCAGTCATCAAAGTTCTTAGGTGTATTTGTAAGTATATAGTCTATTTTATTTTTATAACGATCTCCCTAAATCCATCTTCTCTCCATCCTTTTTTTATATAAACTCTTAAGTATGGTAAGGTTATTACAAAATGCCATTTCTATAATTTTTTTCTCCATTTCTAGTTTTCTCCAAGATGATGTGGCCCTCGTATGATCTCTGGTCCCGTTAGTCTTGGGCCAGGTCGCGCGTTAATATCACCCATCACTATATAGTTTATATATGCGTGGTGTTTAATTGCAGAGTCTAGATTTGTGTAGGATTTTTTTATTTCAGTTGCGTTTGTCTGAACTGTTGGAGATATATTTATAATCACGGTTCTCTCTGATACCTATTATTTCAATTGTGTTTTTGAGTTCTTTCTTTATTATAAACCCCACACCATATCTCCCTGGAGTTTATCCCTTGTAATAAAATATAAATTTGTCGTACTCTTCTCCATACCGACTTATTTCGCTTAACCCGACAATATTCCACTTGATACAGTCTAAAGCGGATGTTAGTTCCAGTATAGCTTTCGTTAGTTTTTAATGAAAGTGTATTCAGTGTTCCAATGTAAAAGCAGTTTTAAAGTTTTGAAAGTTTGATATTTGTTTGAAATTTTGGAGGGTAATAGTCGCTAGACCCCACGGTGACTGTCCGGCTTGTGGGCGCCTTTATTTGTAGTTTGAATTGATTATATTTTCTTTTCTGTTTTGTTGTGATTCCAGCTGTCGATGTCCTTTAAATGTTTTTTGATCTTGTACTGAGAGTTAGAGAAGTAGATCAGGTACAAGCAACGTAGTCTAGCATATTAGTTTTGTGGACTTTATTTGGCGCTGTATTCAGAGTTTGGCTCGGAGATTCCATATATTACCTTTTCTTTTTATCCCTTTGATCTTCCTTTTGCTCCTTTTCCTTTGCTATAAGTTTGTCTCGTTTAATAAAACACTTTTTTCCCTTGGCTCGTTCAGCTTTAAGGCGTGGTTGCAGTTGTTTTCTTTTTTCTAATACTTCTTTGCTAAAATCTTCTTTGACATATGATATCTGCGGGTAATTTGTTTTTATTCTTGTACACTTTGTTTCTTTTCCATGTGGTTTACCACCACTTACAAGTACAGGACGTATTTTGATAGATTATCACACATTTACATCTGTGGTTTGTATTTTTCAATTTGCGTATGACAGTTGTCAAATGAAATTGACTGGCAGATTTGTTTTTGGCAGATGTCTCTTGGTAACTATTGTTATTTGGAAGTAATATTTTTTTTATTTACATACTTATAGTTTTGTAAAATCTACCCTCACCACCCACCGTATTTCTTCGATGTTTTGTTGTTTTAACTGCACAATATCACTTTACAGTCCGAGGAGTTTAAGTTACTTGCAGTTGATAGTATCTTTATAGCGTTTTCTTCAGAATAACTCACGGAAACTATTTTATTAGTCGGGACAAGTGTGAAAGGATGTTAACGTTTTGCCACTGGAACCGAACATATCAATATTTAAATTTATCGATTTCATTGACGATGAAATGATTTTTATAATTCTGTTTTTAAATTTTATAAAATTGGACATGTACAATGTGCAATGTTCAAATATAATTATACTTAATAGTGTATATAGTTACAAAAAAAACTTTGTTAAAATTGGCGAACCACGGTTTACTTTTCGTCAGAATTGAGATTCCTCATCGTTGTATTTCTTTTCAACCAACTTCAAAAAGGAATGTTCTCATTTTCGACCGACTTCTAAAAAGGTAGAGGTTCCCAAATCGCGCCTGAATATATTATTTATGTATGTTCTAGTCAATATGTCAAAATGTTAGTTTGCAAAAAAATAATACCTAATCATTGGAAAAGCATCGAGTACAGATCGAGTCAAGAACGTACTTTGACTTTGTTAAACAAAAATAATTAGGGAGAGATTTTACAATTTTGAAGTCACACACTCCAGGATAATTAATTTTTCGACTCAATTTATTAAATTTTGCAGACTTTAACATCCTCAATGGTAAGTTCATTTGCTCTTATGACCTGCATCAGAACATCCCGCCATAGCTTCCTTGGGCGTCCAGCGGGCCGAAGCTCCTGAGTATGCCAAGATATTTCCGGCCAGCATTCGCTGCCGTAAAATAACCGGACAGATCATGCTCTTGAGTTTGGGTGGTATTCTGCGATGCTAGTGAGCTAGTTGTCTCGAAATCAGGCAGAAAGTGATACACGGGGTGTTTATATCCGACACGTGTAGAATTGAACCCACCACCATCGCATTTACAGTGAGACGCTGGGCCGCTGCGTCACGATGGCCTGAAAATCTTTTACATTTATAATTACAATAGTTTTTTTTTTTGTATTTCACTGTTTTTAAATCACTTCAAACCTCTCATATCAAAGTATTTAGAAACCAGAAATGTACAGTGTTGTATGAAATATTGCAAATATTCACCTCACATGTCCCAAATGTCAAACGGACGAGTGATGACAAAATTCATTTCTCTCACAATTTTTACATCTGTGAATTTCGAGTGAACAGTTTGATTTAATACTAGCTGTTGAAAAATGTATCGTCTATAGCACGAGCAGACCTGTTACGGCTTTGTCCAAAAGTTACAAGACATATTATTTTTAACAGTAATACTTTCACATTTTAAAATGGTTATTCCAAACTTAAGAAAGAAATGTTTTTTTTTTAGAAAATTTGTACTAATTTGAATGTAGCGGAATTTGAACCCACTCTGGGGGTGCCCCTTTACTAGACTTAAAAGTCTTTAAAATATTTTGTATGAATTTCTGATTCTTTCCATACATTTATTCCGCCGAGCTTTCATTCTTTCGAAGACAAATAATAAGATAAAGTTAGACATCGACAGTTCCAAAACGCCAGGTTAGCTTATAGCTTTTTATTGACTTGTTGTAGAAAAGCGTAATTTTGGTTTTCTTCTTACTATAACTTATTTATTAAACTTCAACCCTTCTTTATTCATAACAGTTTGTCTAAATTACTTTTCACACCAAATAATTAGCTTTCACATTTATACAACCGTTTTATTGAAGTATCTAAAACTTTAGTTTGTCAATGATAGATAGATTTTTAGAGCATTATATTATCCATGTTTTAACTTGTAACTTTTGTGGAATCGGAATTTATGTTTAAAAAAACTACGTTTGCAGTGTTCGCACAGTTACAATTTACCTGTATAGATGTAAATTATTTTTTTCTATTAAATAAAAAAACATTTAAATTAAGATATATTTAACGCACAACAGTAAAATAGACGCCGTCGTGGCGCAGGGGCAAAAGGGTGTGACTGTAAAGCGACGAAGAACGAAATTTAAGTTTATTAACTTTTTTCGTCGCATCATCAAAACTTATAAGGTATATCCCAATCACAATACAGAAATTTGTACAGAGCCCTCGATGGACGCGTCCGACTCGCGCTTGGCCTTTCGCTTAAATAAACATTCCAATCAACTATAGAACAATAATAGAGGCCGCTAGTTTGATAATATATCGATATAAATAATAGAAATACAAAACATTGAAAAGAAAAGGAGAATGTAACATACATACTAATTATTAAAATGTATTCACATTACCACGTCATCTGAACACAATATCAACTTTTATAAACTGTGAACTCACGATCAGGATTTATTCTCCAAATACATTTAGTTTTTATTGTATACATCGCCATTTGAGCCAGTCCTGATAAGATTATTGGCCTTACTGACGAGATTATTGGCCTTATAACTAGCATATTAAAAGATTATAACAGATGGCTTCTACAAACTGTATAATAGAATTTTAATGTATCTATTTAGAAAGTTGGGAAAGGAGTTAGTTACTTGACAGTAAGTATAAAATATCTAAATAATTGAATCCATCAAATCACGAAAAAGAGAAAGGTTAAATCCTGTTGCTGTTTCGTATTTTTATCTTATATTTTTACATTTATAACCTGTAAAATTCCGTAACAAAATTTTACATCGAAACCACATCCGTAAATTATTTTCACATTACTTACGAAAAACGTGTTTAATCGTTTAATATAATTTTCATACGTGACGAGTTGAAGAAATTACATCAGGACTGTGCAGTACATTGATTTTATTTAGTAAATGTCTATAGATTGCTGTAAGTAATTATGTATTCAACCCGGCGTCATGGTGGATAGTTCATAATTATCCAGCCGTTTTTGATAACTTTACGCCGATTCATACAACGTTGCTGCTCTTCTCAGCAGCTGGAGCTATTTAGTCTGTCAGGGAAATAAGCAAGTTAGTGGCCGCGTTGGGAGCTACAACGTAAAAAAGGGAAATATGACCCGTGCCTCTAGTCTGTGTAACTATTTTAAGGCATACTTTTTTAGAAAACGTTTTTTTTTTGGGAGTAGACACATAAGTACATAGACGCATTTTTAAGAGCTCTATAATTGTTTTATATAAAATTTCTTAAAAGTATATATATGTACTAAAAATTTAAATACCTGTGCTTAAGTTGATAGTAACTACATTCACACACTTATTTTCTACACTAATATCACAATGAATACACCTGTGGATCAATTGTTAAAAAGTATGGATGAGCTCTCCTCTGTGTTTGCTTCGAGAATGGGTGAGTTTGAGAAAAATCTATCACAATCTTGTTCTGTGGCCACCAACCCCACCGTAGAAACTTTGGCTGCTGAATTCAACACCTTCAAGTCTTTTGTGTGGAAGACCCTTGGTTTATTAAAGTCGCAGATTGAACTCGGGGTAGTTGGTTTGGATCGCTTAGAAACACAATCTAGGAGAAAAGTCCTACTCTTCCATGGATTAGAAGAAAATAATAATAAAGATGTTCAGCAGACGATGCTTCATGTATTATCTAACCAATTAAAGATGTCAGATATTAAGTCCACAGCAATTAAGTCATGCCACCGGTTAGGCGTTAAAAAAGATTCTGCCCGGCCCATTCTTCTTAGATTTAACAGTTGCTAGCTTCGTTCCAGCGTATGGAAAGCAAAAACAAAGTTAAAAGGCACAAGGATAACAGTGACAGAATTTCTTACAAAAACTCGCCAGGAGGTGTTCATTGCAGCACGTAAACATTTTGGCATTAAAAAATGTTTGCCATCAGATGGCATGATTGTTATTTTGTTGCCAAATAATTCAACAATCAAGATTTCCTCACAACGTGAACTCAAGCATTTAATAGAAAAGGCATCTGTACCGAAACCCACTAATTAGCAACAGTCAATTCAGTATAAAGTTACATTATTTTCTCCATTGCAGGTATACTAACATATTAATGTTTAGCCAAATTTAAATTTTATGTATTTTTAACATTTATTTATATTTTTTTTGTTTTTATATTTAATGGCCTGATAATTTTATTTAACTGCAATGTGACTTTGTTTATATTTTTACGTCGTGACATATGTCACTATATCATATGATATATTAATTTGTGTCAAATGTCAACTATTAATTTGTTATACGTTCCGTTTTATGTTTCTTTTTCTTGTTGTATAATAGGTAACTTTTAATTTCTCTTAATCTGTTATTTTAAGATTAGTGTAATATTGTATTTAAATCAACTTATGCAGGTATAATTTTGTTGTAATTTTTTTTATTTTATATTTTTAAATAAATATGTGTATGTATGTATTTATTTTAGTTTATAGTTTTTTTAAATTTTTCTTAATATATTTATTTTATTTATATATTTTATTTGTTTATTGTATCGTTAACAGTATGTTAAATGATATTGAATACTTTTCGTGCTCTTCAAGTATTTACGATAGTGCTGACAGTGACAATAATTCAGAATCAGAAGCACTTTTTGATAAACTGTCGAAAATTTTTGACAATAATTGTTCTGCAACACTTTCCTTGGTGCATATTAACGCGCAGAGTATTCCTGCTCACCATACCGACCATCTCGCATTCTTTAGCGCCGGTGTAGTTGACTGTGTACTTATATCTGAGACCTGGTTAAAACCGTCCGACCATCTGCTTGTTACTCTCTTCCAGGTTATCAGCTATTCCGCAATGACCGCATTGGTCGGGGTGGTGGTGGCGTTGGCATTTATCTTCGTGACAACATGCCGGCCAATGTTGTTTCATGCTCTCCTCCTCAACATAATGCATCTCTTGAATACCTGTTCCTAGAGTTGACTTTGCATCATGCAAATGTACTGGTTGGTGTCTTGTACTCACCAAATGACCAAGTCAATTATTTCAGTACTCTGGACAGTATTTTTGAGAACCTTCGAC
>DWLH01000063.1:0-42585 GCA_018249795.1 Heliconius telesiphe telesiphe | reverse complement strand
GTAAAATTTTTATCATTGCAAATAAATGCATCTATTTCCTTTTCAATATTTAATATTTTTCCATTTAATCTTATTAAACCTGTTGTTTTTCCCCCACCACCAATTGTGTTGAATTTATTTTCAAAATAATTTTTCTTTGAATTTGTTACTTTTATTAATTTGGAATTTATTAAAGTTATATTTGAGCCAGGGTCATAAATACCTGTGCATTTTAGTGTGTCATTTAATATAACTGCAACTTCTATTAGTGGGGGAATATCTAGTTTTTTGTATCCTGAAATTGATCAATCTCTAACATCAAATTTTTGCAGTGTTTTACACTGTCAATACTGTTCTTGTCCTCTTTGAACCAGCATAAATCTTCAGAGTGAAATCTGTTTTTCTTTCCCATCTTGTAACATATTTGACAAGATGTTTTTTTTTTATATTCTGCTTCTGATTTAAAGGAGCTTTTCTTTTCAGTAAAATGTTTTTGTAAATTTTTATTCTGATTTTCATGCATCCGTAGGGCACTAAATAAAAGAGTTGGGTTTGTAACCTCTTGTCTATCAAGTTTATTTGTAATATAAGTTGGCAATCCTGCGACAATTAAGTCAGTAAGAGTTCTAGTATCTATATCAGTGTTATATTCTAGTAACAATCTCTGCTTTTTCAATGCATACTCCAGCAGAGAGCCATTTAAATGTTTAAAACTGAGTGCATACACTACAGAGGACCAGCTTTTATCTGCAAATGTGTGTAGAAAACTCTCTTGCCATATTTTCCACAACGAATTTAAACTGTGTTTAATTAACATAGCCTCATACCAGTCATTTTCTGAGTCATTCAAAAATAATCTCAAAGCACTAATTTTTCCTGTATCATCATTTAAATCAAATCTAGTACATTCACTTTCAAAATTTTGCAACCATTGTTTGGCATTAGTGTTCTTGTTATCAAACCTTTTTAAAACAAATTTTTCATTTAATTTGCTTAAATTATTATGTTTTTCTTTGTTTACATTAGATTTATCACTTAGTTTCTCTAAAATTTCCAATAATTTTCCATCTATAATTTGGCTTGTGACTTGAGTCATTTCTTGTAATAAATAATCATTAAACACTATATTTCCAGCATCATCTTTGTATAGTGCTAAAACATCACTTGGCACGGACATCCACACCTTTCTATTATGACCTCTTCTCTGTAATGTTTTTTTTATTTTTAAAAACTCTGGTAACTTAGTCAATTGAAGGTGGTGTTTTGCTGCTTGAAAACATGGCGGTATGACATAAGTTATTCCATCCTCTTTTGTTATTGATTTTATAATTATGATGTTATTCTTTGGATCTTCATCTGCTGCCAGCTCAACTTCAAATTGTAATCTTGTCATGATCTACTATTATCCAATTAAACTCTGACAATTGTCGATTTGTAATATGTTGGATGATACCGGAGTAAATAACACACAATTGTATTTATCTAAAATAGAAAATTTAATGTTATTATAAAATTATAACATTCTATTAAATTAAGATCATCAATCTACTAACCTAAAATAGAAAAATCGACAATTAAAGGTTTTTACTTCCAATATTTTGTAGTGAGAGAAATAGGAATTAAATTACTTGACAAGCAGACTCAAAATCTCCATCTTAAGTCCGCTGTCATTATTATTATTTTAATTGCCACATCACATATCTTAGGCAGTGCACACATACTTGTACATTAGTCCACGTACACAACATACAGTATACAAAGCTTACACTTATATTTAGAATTTTTACTTATACATGTTTGCTAAAAACATATTTAGAAATTTAAAGTGTTGGTGAAATATTTAAGCTGTGTAAAAAGTATAACCTCCTGGGACCCAGAGCAGAAATGAACGGAATTGAGTCGCGTATTTTTAATTTTAAAGTCATTTCGGTTTAGATTATGTATTTCAGATAGTACTTAAAAATCGATACTTTGGGCCACATAAGATAAAAAAAACACATATGCAATGGCATATTTAAATATAATAAAAGGCGAGGTTGTATAGGCTTGGAATCACTAAAAGTGAATAGAGTCATTTTCCATAGTACCCAAAGTAAGGTCAATATTTCTTATGATATTCGCACAAAAATAAAATTATTACAATACTTACAGTACAAAAAAAATTAATAGAGGACTTAACAAACAAATAACAGCAGTTATTAAATCAGAAATTCCTTTTTAATTACTACTTACCCTTATGTGGAGTTGTCATCGCGGAAATTTTAAATCTAAGGCAAAACATTTTTAATAACTAAGATAATTGCTTATTGAAACGTAACAAATTAACAAATTGCAAGTGATGGTGCAGCTATGAAGGTCCCAATGCCCGTATCAAATGTGATACCGAGGGCGCCAGGAGGATAAAAGTGTTTTTTTAGTATTGTTTTTTTTTTTAGAAAAAACAAGGCAAACGAGTGTACGGGTCATCTGATGGTAAGTGATTATCGCAGCCCACGACCCCGTGCAATACCAAAGGAGCTACAGGTGCGTTGCCGGCCTTCAAGGTGGGTTGGGCGCCGGAGTCCGGCATTACCTTCACGACGGTTTCAAATGCCGGGGGTGGTAATGATCCGGTTGCCATTGCTGGCGACGTGACTCTACCACACGTACTCCAAAGTAACACAAGGAGTCACCTTCCGCAAGGCGTCGGGGTCGCGCGCGGCCGCCAGCAGGCGCAGGCCGTGCGCGGGCGCGCGGTACAGCGCGCGCAGCAGGCGCGGCTGCAGCGCGCGCGCGCCCGGCTCGGGGCTGGCCGCCCACCACAGCAGCGCCGCCAGCGCGCCGCCGCCGCCGCCGCCCCCGAACAGGCGCGAGCTGCCGTCCGCGCCGCTTGCGCCTGCTTACAGTAAGTATGGATCACAGGCACAGTGGGATGCGTCTAAACGATTAATATACTAACTACTATACCACTACTCATAATGGACTAACATAAAAAATATTTTTTCAATTCGAAATAATTCCTGAGATTAGCGTGCCTAAGCAACTTAAAAAAAATGGATTTGTACACTACGGGTTTCGTACCGTACCGTACGGTAAAGGGCAAAAGCAACTTATAATGTAGTATGAAATATAAGCCTCACCGCCGAGCAGACTGGCCAGCAGCCTGTCAAAGAAGTCTGCGTCGGGCTGCAGCGGCGCGCCGGGCGGCCGCGCGGCCAGGAAGGCGGCGCCGCGCGCCTGCGCGCTGCACAGCCGCGCCGCCGCCTCGCTCGCCTCCGAGCGCTCCGCCGACGGCAGCACTAAGGACGTTGTGATAACGTTGAGGAAGCACGGCATTGTCTTTTGTTAAAATAACATAGGTGTGGCCTATCACATGTCAAATTATTTTTTTTTATATCTATTACATTATTTATGTCAATTAAATTCATTTTTTTATTAATTTCACCTAATGTTACATAATTACTATTTATCAATAATTCAAATAATTTTATTCAAAATAAGAAGATATATGCTTAATTTTTTTAAACGTCAAATAATTTACCACCAGTTCACTAAAGTTAATGCCTCAGACCTGAGAAGAACCGGCACAAGAAACCCAGCGGAACTTATTTTTCTAAAATCAATTTTGTACAAATACATATTTAATTCTGTGACAATGATACCTTTGAAACAGATTGGAGCGAGTATTTCATTCCCAAGGCGTGTTATCATTTATATAATCATTAATTTGGTAATAACCTTTAACACACAAACGACTTTTCACAATTTTTTTAAATCGTGATATAGAAAACTCTCTGACGTTTTCTGGGATCCTATTGTAAAAGCGTACACATTGTCCCATGAAAGAATTGCGGATTCGATGCAACCGAATTACAGGTGCTCTAAGATTAAGCCTATTCCTGGTGTTAATTTTGGTAAAATTATTAATGTTTTTTTTAACATTCATAACATTTTCAAAAATATATTGAGATGCAACTGTCAATATATTAATTTCTTTAAACTTTTGCCTTAATGAGTCTTTAGGACCTAAGTTATAGATTGCACGAATAGCTTGCTTCTGCAGGACAAATATTGGTTGAATACCGGCTGCATTACCCCAAAGTAAAATCCCATAGGACATAATACTATGGAATTAGCTGAAGTAAACAAGTCGAGCCGTTTCTACGTTAGTTAATGATCTAATTGTTTTGACCGCGAAAGCTGCGGAGCTAAGTCTATTCGCCAATCCATCAATATGAGGTCCCCACTGTAATTTAGAGTCTATGGTGATACCGAGAAGTACCGTGGAATCCACAGGATCTACGGGTTCACCATTCAAGAGTACATCGGCTTTAACAATTTTCCTGTTAGGTGTTCTAACAATAATACATTTAGTTTTTTTACTATTCAATAGTAAGTTATTAACACTGAACCAATGTACTACTTTCGAGAGAGCATAGTTTACATCGTCATATACGACTTATCGTCTTTTTATTTTGAAAATCAATGGCGTATCATCAGCAAACAATACTATCTCATGACTCTTTTCAACTAGATACGGTTAATCATTAATATATATTAAAAAGAGAAAAGGACCAAGAATAGACCCCTGTGGGACCCCCATGCTGATTACTTCTTGCCATTCTTGACAAATTGTATTTTATTTTACAACGATAATTTTATTATTATTTTTTTATTTTATTAAAAATCTCTGTATAATTGAGCATATTTAATATTTGTAGTGATTTTTGGATACCAAAAGTTATTACAACACTTGCAAAGAAAGCATATTCTAGGCAATTTTTAATTCTTATACCTTTTGAAAAACTACCAACATTCTTATCATTAATAAATTATTTTTTCAAATTAAAAAATAGCCTATGTTTTTCATCATAATGGAGGGAAAATATTCAAAATGTTCAAAATTACACATAATACCATATAGTATTGACATTGTAGTGTTGATAGTAATTGAAAATAGTTATACTACAGGAGGATAAATTTATATGCACTGTTTAAACCTGTTTTTATGATATAATGTAGAATAATATCTTCTATAGAGGAATCACACATTCTTTCTATTCTTCAACTATAACACGTAAATATATGTTTTAGAGGTTACTCTGTACTAAGATGGCAGCTCTGTTCCCGCCTTTACGGCCCTGATATATCGACATAAATAATAGAAATTTAAATTATTGGAAAGAAAAGGAGAAACGCAATTATATTGCATTTCTTCTTTTTTTCATACTTGAAACGTATTAGTAAATTCACATACAATTCATTTGTTTTGAATATAACATTTAGTTTAATTCATAAAATATATTTAGTACTTCCTTAACATTATTATTTCGTTTATTTTTTTATATATAAAGTCTTCATTAAGTGTCTTCATTAAGTTTCGTGACAATGATTAAAATGTATTGACTTCACCACGTGATCCATCTAAACACACTCACAATCAGAATTTACTTTCCAAATACATATACTTTTTATTGAAGATATCGCCATTTGAGCTAGTCCCGACGCACTTTGCCTCGACACCATAAAATGCGATGAAATGGAAATATAAATTTAAATAAATATTTCATTTCCTCAAGTGGCAATCGAACCCACAAAAAGTTAACAGTTACACTTTGTTACAATTTACTTTCTTCTTTTAAATTGTGGTTAAATAAAATAATCGTAATTTAATTATGTCAGATTTCTATTAACCGACTTCCAAAAGGAGGAGCTCATCAATTCGACTGTATTTTTTATCCTTGTTACCTCAGAACTTTTGACTGTGTGAACCGATTTTGATGATTCTTTTTATATTTGAAAGCTAGTGCGTCCCGTGTAGTCCCTATTTTAATTTAGTTCATTTCTGACAATGGTATCTATGAGAAAATCATATAAATCTTAAATTTACATTAAGTATGTGCGCGACAAATGGACGAATAACTCAATATCAACTCAACCGATTTTAATGATTCTTTTTTTATTAGAAAGGATACACATAAAGGGTACTTTGGTGAAAGTTTAATTAAGTTTAGAATATGAAATCCGGTAGAAATTGATGAAGTCGTTTTTTTTATTAAAAAATATAATTGTTTATTTTTTCTGCTAAAATTTCTTTATACTCTATAATAAAAACTATCCTATAAGTTGCATTAGGTTTTGAACTATTACCATGCTAAAATTCATTTTATTTCATTCAGTAGTTATCAGTATTTTATGTAATTTACATTTTTCAGTTTTAATTTTTTTTAAAGAAAACTATCACTTTCATGTACAGAATTGACTTTTCTATCCTTTTATTATATATAGAGAAGAGATAGAGATGTAAAGATTTTGCCATGGCACATATTATACTTTTTTAAACATTTTAGAATATACCCTAACATAACGATTAAATGATTCACTATTTTATGTTTTCGGTTTATATGTTTTCTCACTATAAAGTTCATATAACCTTTGTCTACTCTTATGAATCCCCACAGTCCAATCATTAAATGACAAGAAATTCCTGGAATTGTTGAATTAGAAGTAAATATAGCATTGAACTCACTAATAACAACATTGAAAAGTTTCCCATATAGTAAATTGTGTTTATTTTTATATTTTAGGTATTTAAGTTTTGCTATTATATTGCTTCTAAATTTTTCTACACGACCAGTTGTCATCGGTATACAAACAATTTTTTTATTTTTATTAATAATATTTTTACCAAAGTGAAAGGAAGCCAACTGTCCGCAAGGATCTGAGCTTAACATATTAATTATTGACTTTTTACTTGGTATGGAGTTTGTAAAAATATTATCAATACAAGTTGCAGTACAATGAGTGATTCTTGTTGGCTCTAGAAATAAATTATCTAGGTTATATGAATTTAGTAATGACCTGAATTTGATACAAGTGGTGGAATTATCTAGTAAATTCATATTAAAATCACCACATACAACTATTAATTTCTTATATCCAGATAATTTTACAAGTACCTGTTCTAAAATTATTTCAAAATGTTCATATAACCCAGTGGGAGGTCTGTATACACTTACAACAATGAATTTATGCTCAAGCTCAGCACAGGCCATTTCAATAGTTTGCTCAATAGAGAGGCCCACAATGTCTTTACGTTCTTTAAACTTGGAAGATTTATTCAAAATTATTAAAGAGCCACTGCGAATTGCTTTTTCTCTGTTGAACATACTAGCTACTTGATGATTATTAAAATTAAATATAGCTTCGGAGCTTCGAAGCCAGTGCTCTGTAATACAAAGTACATGAATATTATTACTATTTAAGAATAGCTAAATTTCTAACTCTTTATTTAACATCCCTTGTATGTTTTGATGCACCAAGTTTGTATAATTATCATGACCAATAGTATTTATTTTTATATCATTGTTACTTTTATTTTTACTACTGTATAAAATTTTGCCAGAGATGGCCTCTATTGTCTTATTATTTAATTTAAATTATTTGGAACGGATTCCAAGCAAGTCAAAGTATACCGTTCAAGAGGTACAGTGTTCTTTATTGCCACAGTATTGGCTAAGTTGAATTGTAAATAATATGATAGCATACTTGCTATTTGTCTTTTGTGGTAGTGGTGACGATAGTGTCTTTATTCAAGTCAAAGTGTTTTAAAATCCAAATTGTTTTACCGCATCCGGGGACCCCATTGACCCACTGCATCCCAGGTACCTCCCATTCCGCTGATGATGTGGGTTCTAGAGTGTTGTCGAAGTTTCTGGCCATCTCTAGCATTTTATCCTCCAGCATCACTTTCGTGCACTTGGCGACGACTACAATGGGATTATTATCAGTAAACTTGAATTTGAGGTTGCCTGTTTGTCTGTCGTTGTTATATATGGCGGCTTCTGCCTCCTTGAGCTTTACCTGCAGGATCGAGTATTCTCCCTGAAAGGCAAGCATTATTTCCTTGCAAGTTCTGAGTTTTACTTCTTTAGTAGCTTTAACGACTGCGAGGAATTCAAGGAAAGCATTCTTGTAATGGTCTTTGTGTCCCATGATCGGTACCAGTTTGGGTGTTTTTACTTGATCCATAGCCGCTCTTGTTAACTTTGGCCATGTTTTTACAGCGGTAGTCTTTGCAGAGTCCCTTGTGATTTTATCTATGGCCATCATCTGGGTTTCATGTATTGAAGGTTTCCTCCTACCTAATAGGTTTTCAATGGCAGTCATAAAGGCGCTGCATGCGCCTCTTGCAGCAGTGTGTTTCGGTTTTTTTTCTGCACGTTTTGCCTGTTCCTCTGCTGTCTTACGTTGGTAGAGTTCTGAGCCGCTTTCGATGGTCACAAGGGTAGATGGTGAGTTTACTTTCTGGGTGCCCAAGTGATTGAGTTTTAGGTAACTGAGATCTACACCTCTGTCCTCATACGCTATCACTTCATGTTGTTCTGAGACTTTTATGTATCCCAGTCGGTCTACCACTTCTCCTTTATTATAGTCAACGACCATAGCGTCCACGCTTATCACACGAGGTCCCTGTTCTGTCATTTCACGTACTACTGTAAGCAGTTCCTGTGAACGTTCGAAGGGCGTCCGTTCCCCCCAATCGAGCAGTATGACCAATTTGTTCTTTGATCTCACTACTCGACAGTTTATGCCTCCAGTCGTCCTTGTCGGTAGCGCTTCGTATATTTTTTGTCTTACTGCTGTTCTTTTAGTGCTCCCGTTCAATAAACAAGCTAGATCAGGTGAAATTGCAATAAATTTATTATTTCTAGATCTGCAAAAGCTTATGCCTAATCTTTCAGTACTGTCATCCATAAAAAGAGCTACTCCCTTAGTTCGTAATGTCGGTGTACCCATTTGGGCTTGTTTTTGTGAGATGCGGGTGAGTTTTGGAGCTTACTTTTGCAGTTTGTGTAAGTGGTGCGTATAGAGTACGTGAGTCTCTTTGTCCAAAAGAGCTATTCCTATTGCATGCAATACGAAAGGCCCTTTCAGCGTAACCGAGGAGCGCTTGCCGGGAGTTTGGATCTGCCATGATATTTGGAAGATCGACCTCGATTAGGTCTCTATCGATTGCCATTTCAAGTTTGAAGCGGGCGGCAGCATATCTGGGGCACTCCAATAATATGTGCTATACCGACTCTGTTGTATTCTCATCGCATTCACAGCTTAATGAATCTTTCAACTTGAATCTGTGCAGGTACTCTGCTATACCTCCATGACCCCTCAACTTTTGCACCTGTAAAGGAGTAAATCCTGTCGTCCTTACTATTTTGTAGGCTACTTCTACATCTGGCAGGATTTTTTTGGTAACTGCCCCCGTCTGGGATGATTCATATTTGTCCTGCCATATGCCAACGGACTCTTCCCTGATCGATCTTTTAACATATGACAAGGAGATTTTCTCATAGTCGCAGATAGTACTTGTGAGTGCCGCGCTTTTTGCCAGTTCATCGGCACGTTCATTCCCTGCAGTACCCACGTGTGCCCTTAACCAGAACAATCTGACTTCTCTCTCTTCTGCTCTGATTTTCTTTACGTTCTCCATGATTGTATTTGTTAGGGGATGCCTTGAGTTCGGATTTTTTAGAAGTTCCAGTGACGACTTAGAGTCACTGAATATATTGACTACTTGATCATCACTATGAACTACGTTTTGTGTCGCCCTAACTAAAGCATATAGCTCAGATTGGAAAACTGGTCCTTTTCTGTTTTTAATATAAATGATTTGCCATTTTTAGTGGGAAAGAACCATGGTATAGTATTGTTTGCTGATGATACTTCATTGATTTTTAAAATAAAACGACGACAAAATATATATGACGATGTAAACAATGCTCTAGTGAAAGTAGTACATTGGTTTAGTGTTAATAACTTACTATTGAATAGTAAAAAAACTAATTGTATAATCTTCAGAACACCTAACACAAAAATTGTTAAAGCCGATGTACTCTTGAATGGTGAAGCCGTGGATCTTGTCGATTCTACGGTATTTCTCGGTATCACCATTGACTCGGTATCTAAATTACAGTGGGGACCTCATATCGATGGATTGGCGAATAGACTTAGCTCAGCAGATTTCGCAGTTAAAAAAATCAGACGATTAACTGACGTGGAAACGGCTTGCCTTGTTTATTTTAGCTACTTTCATAGTATTATGTCCTACGGCAATCTACTTTGGGGTAATGCAGCCGGAATTAAATCAATTTTTGTCTTGCAGAAGCGAGTTATTCGCGCAATCTATAACTTAGGCCCTAAAGAATCGTTAAGGCAAAAATTTAAAGAAATAAATATTAACAGTTGCATCTCAATACATTTTTGAAAATGTTATGTACATTAAGAAGAATATTAAAGATTTTGCCAAAATTGGTGGTGTATAGAATATCAATACTAGAAATAGGAGTAAACTTATTGCACCTGTAACCCGATTACATCGAGTCCGTAATTCTTTTATGGGTTAAGGGTTATTACCAAATTAATGATTATATAAATGATAACACGCCTTGGGAATGAAATGCTCGCTCCAGTCTGTTTCAAAGGTATCATTGTCACAGAATTAAATATATATTTGTACAAAATAGATTTTAGAAAAATAAATCCCGCTGAGTTTCTTGTGCCGGTTCTTCTCAGGTCTGAGGCATTTACTTTAGTGAACTGGTGGTAAATTATTTGACGTTCAAAAAATGAAGCATGTAACTTCTTATTTTGAATAAAATGATTTGATTTTTTTTTTCATTAAATTCCGCCACTCAACCCGCAACATTCCAAAATTTGGGCGGTACCTGGGGAACGAAGTGTCTTAACACTACATTCCTACATTGCTGCAACGTGACGCTAATATAAAATATTACCTGTACTAAAATAATTAAAGGTTTTCGGAGTATTCTGGTGTAGTGTACGCAGGCGCCCTTCCAGGTAGTCTATCTGCGCGGTGTAGAGCGCCACCTGCGCGTCGCGCGCCGCCCGCTGCACGCCGCCCGAGCCCTCGATGTAACGCAGCATGTTGTGCATGTCTATTATCATCTGAACAGTGATTGAGTCTTTAATTAATATAAATATAAAACAAAAATATTTAATGAATTGTATAATTTTCACAGAATCAAAATAGATCGTTTACAGAATTTAAGTAAAAATAAATAAATAAAAAACAAACGTTATATGAAATTAAACATTTTTTATTTTATTTCGTTAGGGTCTTTTGAATGTCAGTTTAACCCTTAGTCCAATAGCTAAGATACAACATTTTCTCTTTTACATTTTTTATTTATTTGTTTTTATTATTAGGAAATTATTTTTTAATAGTTTTTTAAAATTAAATCAAAATAACGCTGCCCACACACAGCAGAGTAGGCAGAGGGAACCTAGCATTAAGACTAGGGGTCGCAATCCGGGATCCCGGGATTCAAAGCTTGATGAGACGGCGAAACGTCAGCACAGCTGCGCGTTTGGCGCGTACACAATGCAGTTTTGGTACCGACACTGTTATACGGCGGCGAAACGTGGATATTACAGAAGAAGAATGAAAGAAAGATTAATGCTGTGGAGATGCGATCTCTTCGTAGGATATGCGGAGTCAGCTTAGCTGATCGAATCCGCAATGAAAAGATACACAGAATGGCAGGTACTAGCGAGGATGTCACAGTGAGAATGAAGAAGAACGTGCTCAGCTGGTATGGGCACGTCAAACGAATGAGTGATGAAAGAATGGCAAAAAAAGATTTATGATAGAAAAGTGAGTGGTAAGAGAGATAGGGGGAGACCTCGGTTGACCTTCGAAAACACAGTATCAAAGATACTGGAGGAAGGTCACGTAAAAAGCATGAGGACCCCACGGAGGGCATGTATGAAGAGGTTGATGACAGTGGACGAGGCGAAAGAGATATGTAGAGACCGTAGCGTTTAAGATTTTTCTGAAGTCGATATCGAAAATCCCGGTTTTGCTTGAATCGACGTTGCGACCCCTAATTAAGACACTCCACTTTTCGCCGAATTCTGGAGGCATTGCGTGTTGAGTGGCGAAACTTAACACCACGCTTTGCCTCGACACCAGAACGAGGAAATGAAAATATTAATTTATGTAAATATTAACTCTTCGCGAGTGGAGATCGCACCCATAATCAGACGATTACAGTCGATACAGTCACACTTCGTGCCCCTGCGCCACGATATAATCTCATAATCTAAGAATTACAAAAAATCAAAAAGCTCACTTGTGTACTATGGTTTCCGGAAAGCACCTTGATCGCCACTTTGCATAGTAAATCGTACAAATCTTCCAATAAGAGGTCTTTTCCTTCAAACTCCGTGTTCTCCATTCCTACAGCGCGAATCGCGCGTACTATTACTTCTACGAAGGCTACTTCATTCAGGGCTCTTAGAGATGCCTGTAAATGTAAACTGGGTTATAGTTATATTTTACATAATTCAACGCATAAATCGGTTAAATATCAATAGATTGGTGATTTAACAAAATGAGATGTAATGATTATTTTTGTTACTTGACACTTGTTCCCGCAAAATAGGGTCGACAGCGAGAACCTAGTGTTGACATATTCCATTGTCTGCTTTAATTTGAAACATTGTTTACAGAGCGGCAGAACTTAAAACTGCTTCTGCGATTACTAGAGAAAAAAAAATACAAATAACTGGAATACCTATGTAGGTATATATGTCATTAATAAATATTTTTTATATAAAGAGACTATCAGAAGTGCTTTAGAACAGTTAAAGACAATAAAATATATGCAATTATAATAATATAATCTAATACCATAGTAGGTGTACCATACATAGCGCAAAACACAAAACGTGTACGCATAGTGCATAAGTTTGAGTAAAAAGGAGCGTACCTTATGCAAAAGACGGCGTAGTAGAGCCGCGAGGTTGTGCGCCAACGGTACAGAGGAAGCTTTTGCGCATCCCGGCAGCAGCGCTAGTAGCGGCGCACAACGCTGTGTCGCGTCATCGTCTAAGCGAACCCAGATTTCTTCCTAAAACAACACATCATACGTAAATTACAATACAACATCAGTGTTTAATATCAGTATGCCTCATACTATATTGCTTTTTATGATTAGTTCTTTATTTTTTTTGCTTGCCATGCCCTATTCTGCACATAACCAGAGTGTCCACAGCTATTGTTAAAAAAATCCCTGACTTGCCAATGCCAAAAGCCAATTTGGATATTTTTCGTGCACACTAAATTCTTTCTTTTACCCAATCTAAAGTTTAGGGTTATTTATCAGAAAACATTATCTTGAATGCAGTGCTGGTTCTGTGACTAGAATTAAGGAACATTTTATCAAAAACTATTTCTAAAGCCCAAAGTATTCCTGCAAATGTCAAATCATAGTTTTTTTATTTCTTCGCTATTAGGTGAATCGTTAGAACCCTTGGTACTTAGCCACGACGTCTCTATGGCTCTGACAATTTTCGAACGCAGTAGAGGGTTCGTCAGATTTGATTCCTTAGCATGTGAAACCATCGCTTGTCTGCCCATGTTATTTAATTTAAAGAACATGCAACACACTTTACACTACTTACTTTAGAGAACATAGTGTCAAGACATTCCTCCCGTATTTGAGACATTGTGGGTTGAAAGAATAAAGTCTTGACAAAGATAGGCTTGTGTCAGATTTCAATTTTGTGCACTCGTACGTCGCCAGATTGGCGACATGGTAAGTTTTACAGTTGCGCGCGTATGTCACCGCATAGGCGGCACGACACTTTATATCGTTGCACTCGTTTGTTATCATTACAGCAGGTTGGCCGGTCTGTCGTTCCCTAAGTTTATTTCTAATATATCTTAATTGCTTTCTTAAGCCATCATTGAGTACATTTATACCTAAAAATAAAAGATTTGGGTTTTTCTTAGCATGTGTTGCTACTATGAAACCCAAATGTTTCATACTCTGAAACCCACAGACAGAAGTCGACGTTTAACAGTAAACGTCGACTTCTTCCGTGGGTAATTTGTGGTGTTGTTAAGCGTTGATTTGATTAGACAGAACTCGAATGAATTTATCCTCTTGATTAGTTGTGCCATTGGTATTGTGTCTTGGTTTGCCTGATCTTTTTGTGTGTGTATTTATTTGTTCTTTAAAGAAATTTCGAGCTACTTTAATTTTACGTTCGCTGTATATGTTATTATATTGTATTCAATGCGCCTAAATAAGACCCAAAAAATACAATAAATAATATCGATTGCGACACATCAAAGTACGAAAGAAAGCAACCGCAGGATTAAGCCATAAAACACATGCTTTATCAAAAAACAAAGATTTGTTAAAAATGTTTAATGAGAGCCGATCAATTGACGATCCTTTTATTGTATACTAGTGGGCGCGCGCAGCTCCGCCCGCTTATTTGCACCCTTAGGGGTGAATTCTAAAAAAAACACGAAACACGCGTTCAATAAAATATTTATAACTGAATTTATTTTTTTATAAAAATCGGTGGCTATTTAATGATTTTTCCATATAAACTTTCAACCCTTTATTTGAACCCTTAGGGGGTGAATTCTAAAAAACCATGAAACACGTTGAATGAAATATTTTTAAGAGTCTGAATTTCAAATTTTATAAAAGTCGGTGCCGATTTTTAAAAAAACCATACAAACTTTCAACGCCTATTTCATCTCTTTAGGGTTAAAATTTTTTAAAATCCCTTCTTGGTGGATGTCCAGATTATGAAATTTCACATTTCGACCATCAGCGGTTACGGCTGTGCGTGCGTCCTTACCTCAGTCAGTCGGAACATGTCCTTTTATAAATAAAGATAATAGTAAAAAGCCATAAAGATAACAATAGGTAATATGTCGTTTTGGCCAAAGACAGATGAGATTTCAAATTTTTAGTCAGTCGTATTACAACCACGTCAGTTTTCACATGTACACCATGTACTCAACCTTTTCCACTTTGCACGGTCTTTAGCGTCCTCGGTGGTTAGACCATTGGCTCTCATGTCCTGCTTCACGACATCCAACCAGCGCTTCGTTGGGCGTCCGAAAGGTCTCACTCCAGGGACTGACATAGCAAGGCACTTGCATCCGACATAGTTCCTAGGCCGGCGCGTAACGTGACCAAACTATCTCAGGCGACGCTCTTGGAGCTTATCCGCTACGTCACGGACTCCAAGACTACCTCGAATGAATATGTTGCGTATGCGATCAGACCGCGTTACGCCGCACATCCACCTTAGGATCTTCATTTCTGTGACGTGAAGCTCTTGAGTGTGCCGAAATAGTGCTGGCCAACATTCGCTGCCGTATAAAAGAACCGGTCGGATTAAGTATATCAGATCCTTGAGTTTGGGCGGTATCCTGCGATCGCAGACCACACCAGTGACCTCCCGCCATTTGGCCCAAGCAGCGCTTATCCGGCTAGACATCGTGATTGATGCCTCCGGACTCGTGCATAACGGATCCAAGGTACCTGAACTTTTTCGACTTAACGGCTGGTTCAGGACCTATAAGGATAGTACTCGAGTCCGGGCTCCCGCAGGCCATGTACTCGGTCCTCGACACATTTAGTTTAAGACCGCCGTTCTCAAGCGAACCCTTCCACAGGTTCACTTTACGCTCCAGCATCAGTCGGTTCTCGTCAATGAGTGCTATATCATCGGCATACATCATCAGCCATGGAGGCTGGTCTTGGATGTGAGCCGAGATAGTATCGAGCACCACATTGAATAAGAACGGAGTAAGAGCCGAGCCCTGGTGAACCCCTACTGTAATCTGGAAGGGTTTAGTGTCGCCAACAGCAGTCCTAACCATAGAAGCGGAATTGTGGTACATGTCTCTGATAAACTCAATATAGGCTTCAGGGATCCCTTTGGATCGCAATGCCCACCAGATGCACTGACGAGGCACACAGTCAAAGGCCTTCTGCAGATCTAAAAAGGCCTCATGCAGAGCTCTCCTTTTTCCCTGTATGCCTCCATCAATGTTCTAAGGGCGAAAACGGCGTCCATAGTGCCCGATCCTGGCTGAAATCCATATTGAGACTCAGAGATAGTACACTCGCGACGGAGCCTGAGGTCGATCATGCGCTCGAAGAGCTTCATGGTATGACTCATAAACTTAATGCCCCTATAACTACCACAATCTTGAACACTGCCCCTTCCCTTGTAAATAATAAAGCTAAGCCGCCACTGGTGTGGCATCTTTCCAGTGTTCAAGATATGGTTAAAAAGGACAGTAAGCATGAGCACACAAAGAGAGCCCAACGATTTCCACGCTTCGATCGGAATGTCGTCAGGTCCCACCGCTTTTCCGTTCTTCATGCGTCGAAGGCAATTACGAGTTTCGTCAAGGGTTATCGGGGCAATAAGTCCGAGGTTAGGGGGTGGGTCGTGCTGAAGACTGCATGGGTGCTGAGTATTCAGCAACTCCTGGAAGTAGCTTCTCCACCTCTCCTTCACAGAGGCATGACTACAGAGCAGCGTGCCCTGGGAATCTCTGATGCAAATACATTTTGCGATATCTTGCGTCGCTTTATCCCGGGAACGTGCCAGTTTGTAAATGAACTTCTGCCCCTCCACCAGATGCCTCCACCAGATGCCAGATCAGACGCAATACAGGTTCTGAGAATATTTTCTCCCTCTGCATTGCGAAGACCGTGCCCAAAACCCACGTGACCACGTTCATACGGCTCAGCAGCCTTACCAACGTGACCGTTCAAGTCCCCCCCGACTACGACCACTTCGGTAGACGGTACAGCAAGTAGCACCTCTTCATACTGCTCCCAGAATGTCTCCTTTACAGACGCGCTACATCCCGCCTAGGGAGCATAGGCACTGATTAAGTTTGTGGTAACGCCCTCAATCAGTACCCTTACTCGCATCAAGCGGTCGCAGCGACGGTCAACTTCAAGGAGCCCATTCTGAAGCTCTTCAGAAAGCACTACCGCCACACCGTTTCTACCGGAAGGTGACCCAGTGTATATAAGCCGGTAACCTTGCCCGATGTTACGGGACTTATTGCCCTTCCAGCGAGTTTCCTGGAGGAAAGCACACTGGACCCGACGTCTCATGAGTACATCTGCGAGTTCCCTGCATCGTCCGGTCAGAGATCCAATATTCCACGTTGCAAAGCGGAGTTTCCGTCTGGGCCGTGCCCGTACTTGATACGGTAGCCCTTGCCCACTTGTCGCAGATGTAGGGCGATGTGCCTGCGCGTCGTTTTGTGGCGACGCCCTAGTCGTACCCAGTCTTTTCGTGGTTCGTGGCATGTTATGGCGAGTTGTGGTTTTTAATGGAGCGATTGCCATTTGACCTCCAAAACCCCTTTGTGAGGAGAAACAGGTGGGAGAGGAATAGGACAGATAGAAAATGGGAAAGGATGGGCAATGGGAGAGGGTAGGAAAAGAAGGGGATTAAAAGAAGGGGACACCACTTTTATGGACTGGACGGAGTTTATAACAAGTGGTGGCTCGAGGATCCGGGGTCGCGTACCCGTATGCCCAAGAACAAATATTGGACAGATATTAGTCGGGACACCCTCTGGACAGGATATATATACCCTAATACTATTATTATGAAATTATTATAAGACACCAATTTTGTACACTATTATATTTGTTTTTTAGAAGTTTAATATTGAGGCCAGTCGAGGCGCAGCGGCACGAAGTGTGACTGTAAAATCGACTGGTTGTGGGTTCGATCCCCACTCGAGGAGATGAAATATTTACATCTCTGTCTCATCAAATTGAATTGTGAAATGTCAATGTTAGATGGACTAAAAGAGCCGATTTAAAAGTCAAGCCAATTAAATTATATGTTTTGTTACACTTTTTAATACTAATCTTCAGATTCAAATGAATTCATAATGTAAGCATATACTGACGTCAAGTTGATCCTCCAGAGGCACGTCGTAGCTGGTGAGGAGAGCCGCGCACGCGGCCGCCAGCTCCCACGAGCACGGGTACCTGGCGACCTGGTTGGCCAGCAGCAGGCAGCACAGCGGCGACAGCGCGGCGGCGCGGCGGCGCTGCAGCGCGGCGGCGGCGCGCACGACGGCCGCGCGCACGCCCGCGTCGCCGTGGTTGGCCAGCACCACCAGGCTCTCGGCCTGCACGGCCGTCGCCACGGCCTGCTCCAGCGCGGGCTCGGGCAGCGCCGCGACGGCGTCCCGCAGCAGCAGCAGCAGGCCCTCGCACGCCTGCCAGCCCGGCTCGGCGCCCGCGCGGACTTGCCTCTGGAACACATACGTGTGTTGTGTGTCTTTGTACTAGCTTAAGTATAATACACATATTTCATATGAGCGTGTTACAAATAGTATTTGTACATGGGTTTAGATGTGTGTGTGTGCGGTTACCTGGTGTGCACTGGCCGAGTACACGTCATTGGCTGAAGGCGGAGGCTCCACTAAGATGTAGTCCGCGTCCTCGTACACGTCCTCGCTCGCCTCCTCCACGCTCTTCTCTTCAATTAAATAAAGTTTTAATAAAGTGAAGTAACATTTTAAGAAAGTTTTTCCCAGCTCTAGAGAGCGAGCTTATTGAGACTAAAAGCGGCGTTAATTTTCACCATTCAACAGACAGTAACAGCGAGTGTGGCAGAAAATGAAGTCCTTGCCACGTAGTCTTTTTTAACACTAGATTCTCTCTGCTATAAACATAAAAAAATTGAAACTCACCAGTGGCACCATCTGATGTCTCTGATGTAGATGATAGTTTTTGTCTACAAAAAAACAAGTAAAAAAATATAAAATTAAGAATCAACACTGATAATAAGTAAAAAAAAACAAATGTATACCTATTCTCTTTAATCTGCATATTGATAAGTGCCTTGATATGTTTATCACAGTCAGTATCAGCGCGCTCGCTGTCAGGCGCCGTCTCCTCAGACATGCTGGACGAAGTGGACTTCTCCATGGCATCGTAATATCTGTTATATTAAGTTATATCTTAGCGCATTTATAGGGCCAACTTCCTTAAAGTTTTTACCAAAACTGCCAATTCATGATAAATTATTTATTTTCCTAATTTAGTGATGAGAAAGCTTATTTTTGGAATTTATTTTTTTAAAGTTTCACATTGTACCTCGAATATAATAGATTAGGAGGCCTAGTGTTAAAACGCTCCGTTTCACATGTACCTTCCCATATTCGAGGCATTGCGTATTGAGTGGCGCAACTGTCTTGTTGTCAGAACGGGCAAACTACAATTATTTCTCCGAATAGGACTTAAATCTACATCCGTCGAGTTTACGATCAGACGATTTCCCCTGCGCTACGACGGTTTCAAATTAATAAAAAACATATTATACCGCCAAATGATGGACATATTTTTTTCTATAAAGTGACATAAATAAATTTATCAGTTAGTTCTACAGATATACAAGCAGTACCTTCGGTTATCCGGCGCTAACGACTTCTTCCTTTTACTAATGAAGTCCAGAAAATTAAATTCACTGGATTCCGGTGTATCCGTTGTTAATAGAAAATAGAAGTTTGCTCTGGAATGTGTTACAAATGTATCGCTAGCTTGATGCATTAGTAATAAGAAATCACATAACATGGCCAAGTGACCAAGCAAAGGGGGGTCACCGAGTAGTGCTCGTACCAGGCCTACTAGTTCTTTGCTGGCGGAGGTGCTCAACGCCGGCCGTTCTGATGTTAAGAACCGCTCCTGGAATTGATATTTTGTATTGAACCAATTGTTATTTTGTATTGAACTTACTAATTTAGCTGAAAATTATAGAACAGTATTTATTTACAAACATATAAAAAATTTAATCTAGTGGGCAATTTGCAACCCACGTCTCTTGGAAACGTCTTTTTTTAGAATTTTTCTGTATCCCACATCCCAAGATTATTGTTAATAATACTTTGGAAAAAGAGAATGGTATTGAAAAATAAATATTTAAACATTGCTTTAAGTGAAAACATTTTTTTGTTAGTATGTGAAACAAACTCAATAGGATTAACATTTTTATGTCAGTATAAATATTTACCTTGCAAGCTAACAACAAATGTCGCAGCAAATCAACACGACAAGCTTGATAATGGTTGAAGGTTCTGTAGGCACCGCCCAGAGCCACGCGTAACGCCGCTAGCGCCACCACCCACGTTGAATCGCAACCACCGCTCACTTTGTCTTTGTGACTGAAGCCGTTTTCCTCTGTACCATAGGATACCTGCCATGAGATCTCCTGTGGGATATTATTATTCATTAGTATTTCAATGGAGTATTACACTCCAAAAAGTGTCCCAAATCCCAATTCGATCCGAGAAATAAAATATATATATATAGTCAATAAATGTCATTAATGTCAAAAATTTGAATTTTACATTTTTAAATGAGAAACGATTCCATGCATTATTGGGCCCAGAATGTAAAGAGATAAAAATGGTATGATTTAATAGATTCAAGTACATTATTCCCTTCGTGAAAATTCTCAAATTTGGCAATCTGAGAGCTGAGTTATTAGAGACTTGCTAAGAGTGAGGTTGAGTTCACAGCACAATCAACTTCTATAAAATAGGTGATTACTGAGAAAAAATCCGTGAAAAAAGTAGCACTCGTTGAAAATATCAAACAAAAGTGAAAGCACTCAAAACGTCTCGAAACGAACAAAACGAGTGAGTCGAAAAATGCAAAAATCATTAGACAAGGTGTCAATGTCAACCCGTTGTGTCATCTGTCATTTAAAATATGATAGATTTTAATCGATGCAAATGGATTTCCTTTTGTTTTTTTCAGTAATTAATAGATTTTAAACAAAGATAAACATATACCACCGCGGACTTTTCAATAGATTTTGTACAGGACAATATTTTTGTAAAACATTGTTTTTATGTGTCTCATAAGGTTGAGCCAGCGCACATCATGTAAGCGTTCAGGAATCTTATTTTAGGCTATCTTTTCTTAAAATAATATAATTCTTTGTTGCTAGCAACGGTTGCTTAGCGACGGTTGTAATTAACATGGCAAAATTAATAATATATACGAATGTATATATCGAGAATATTACAAATATTAATATTACAATACTTTTCTATTTGAATATTATAATTATGAGAAAAAAAAGTAACCTATATCCCAACACCCTCAAGTATTTCTGAATGATATTTTAGCACAATCGAATCAGCGGTTTGGTCCTGACACACACAGACAGACAGAAAGGCAAAGTTACTTTCGAATTTATAATATAAGCATGGATTATTTATGGAAATAATTATATATGTATTTCTTATTATTTAATAACAATTAAATATAATACGAGGCCAGTCATGGCGCAGGGGCACAAAATATAATTTTATGTGAGTTGTGGGTTCGATCCCTACTCGAGGAAATTAAATATTTATTTATCTTTATTTATACTGTAATTATATGTCCTAATAAAAAATATATTTAAAATTAACAAATATTTTATATTCGATTAATGATCTAAAACTATTTTTATTATTTATCTCCGTTTGCAGATTATCAATTGTGCTGATTTTTGGTATTGGATTTGAAAAAAAAAGACCATATCTGAATACTTTACATTTGGGCCCAAGATTTTTCGTCCCCTTTTACTAAAACACAAGAAGTAATGTCAATTTGATATGATGTTGGAAGTTGGTCTTGTAAAAAATGTATTGATATGATGATAATAATAATAATAAATAATGAACAAAGGTTACATATTTTTCGTTTTTTTTTCTTATAAAGTATAATGACTATAAGACAAATAAAAAAAACAGAAGAAGGCATGGACGACAAAAGTACACTATATGCAAGTCAGAGTACGAAACTTAATCAATAAAATTAATCACGTACCTCATCCGTATCGAAGCAGCGCCACGCCTGCATGAGCAGCAGCAGCAGGCGCGGCTCCCGCAGCACGGCGCCGGCGCGCGCCAGCAGCAGCACGCCCGTACTGCTGCACTGCAGGACCGGCGCGCTGTATGCTGCGTCTAGAATTACCTGTGATAATCATTATTGACATTGTTTTATTTTTGCTTTACACTGTATCCTACTGATTCTATTTATATTATTATAAATTGTGAGGATGTTTGTCCCACTTTCATGCAACTACTGAAAGAAGTCAAAGTGGAAAGAATCTAAATTGGGGAACATTTTGTATACACATACTCGTACATTCTAAATCCCTCAAATCATATAAGTTTAGTTTTAAGTTATGGAAACGCAATATATTTAAAAATATGATTTTTTATTAAAAATAATGATTCACATGAGCCACATGACTAGGGAAAAAAAATATATAATATTTATAAAATAGAGGTTGTCTCAAGGCAACACCCTGCCAACCTGGCATGCAGAGCGGGGCGTCGAGTTCTGTCACTCAACAAACGACATCACTAGGTTTTTCTAGTGCTCTCTCTGCTATAAGCGGGAACGGCGTGAAAATAACAAAAAAACAACAACAACAAAAAAAAAAAAGTACAAACAAAACTTACTTTCAACATATAGGGCGAGACGTGGCACTTGTGGGACTCGAGCACGGGCAGCAGCAGCTGCAGCGCGCCGCCCAGCAGCTGCGCGCGCAGCCGCGCCTCCGCCAGGCACGCGCGCAGCGCCGTCGCCAGCGCCTCCGCCTGCTGGCGCGCGCTGCCGTCCAGCTCCACCACCTGCGGGCTCACTTTATTAGGTAAGACTATTCGCCCGGTCCCGCTGCGTTTGATTACTTGTAATGTAAGTCCAGTGCTCACCCTGGCAAACATATACATGAGCAGCTCGGCGCCGCCCAGCAGCAGCAGCGCGGGCGCGGCGGCCCCGCTGCGCACGGCGCGAGGCGCGCCGGCCCACTGCGCGCGCACCGCCGCCGGCGCGTCGTGCGCGCCCGCCGGCGCCCGCCCTCCGAACACTGCGGGATATGTACTACTATTTTAAAAATGTCGAGCAGACAATGTCGGCATATACTTCAAATTTAATATTACCCTTACTTAACATTATAAATCTAACATTCATTATGTTCAATATTAAAATATTAATGTTAACATGTTAATATGATAAAAAATTAACCTTTTTCCAAGCAGATAGATACATACATACATATTACATACCCTCTCAATATCCATCAGGTAAGAATAATAAGTAAATTCACAAACCCGTAGGCACCGAGGTCGTTTGGTGATACAAGTTCATGGTGTCCGGTGTGTGCGCGAAGAACGACACCAACAAATTTTCATGTAGCTCTCTTAGCGTCTGACTTGACACTTCATACACCTTAAATATTCGATAATGACTTCTTTGAGAAATAATTAAAAATGTAATTAAGGTCACATGGTCGAAGTTGAATATACATACACAAGATAAAATCGAAATAATTTTTTTCTTACCGCATCCCAGTCGATATCCAATTCTAGCAGTTCCGGTGTTATAATTGAAGGAAAATTCGCTGTTTCGCAGGGAATCTGGAATAAACGTTTATATAAACATATTTACTAATATTATAAAACTGAAGAATTTCGTTTAGTTGAGCACGATAATCATAGAACTTATGATTCCAATTAAACATTTTTTTTTTGTGTTGGATAGTCTATTTATCAAGAAAGAGCCTATAGACTAAGATACATCACGTCAATCGTTCCGATGTAACCCACTTCACCTGCGATCAAAGTTGCCTTGCCAACTTATCAAAGCGAATATTAACATATTTGTTTAAATTAATTAGAGGCCGCCGTGAAGCAGGGGCACAAGTTAACAATATTACTGTGTTTACTTTTCCAGGGAACACGCAAGGGACAGATATAGACCACCGGTACTTCTGGGTGTGGCATATACACACCTGACAGGGCTGATCAGGTCCATGTGCCGCCACATGTAACGCGGCTGCGGCGTTTAACACCGGTCTACGGTACACGCGCACTGTACCCATTTGTAGGCTGCCTGTATTCCCATTACCGCTTGTACCCTCGGCATGTCCTAGCAGTACTGAGCTGGGGGTTGCTTTACGTACCAGGATACCTAAAAAGGAAGTTTTCGGTATATTTCATCTTTTTTTGGTTTTTACTTTTTTGCAATCTTTGATGTTGTCATCACGTATTGAACCTACAAGTTAATGATTCAAATTTGAAAAACTTTAACCTTAGTTTTTTTAAGTAGCACTTTATGAGTTACGAAAATAATTTAAGATGACACGTTTACCTTGCACCGGTAGTGACAATGTTTCGCATTCGCGACCATTTATATATAGAGTGACCTGGAAACAAAAATATATATTTAAATGGTGTCATTGAGCAACAATATTTGAATCATGACTATTTTCAAGCGGTTAATTTGGAACACTTGGGGTGCAACGACCTGTATGTGTATGCGGCGCTTGTGCACGCGCTCGGCCACGTGGAGCGCGAGGCAGGCCCAGGCGCGCGGGGCGCGGGTGCGCGCGCGCGCCGCACTCACGCGCCGGTTGGCGCCCGCCTCGGGCCGCGCCAGGCGCGCGCTCAGCGCCCCTGTGGGACGGTGCCGGGATCATGACTCGTCTTCAAAATACACACTCTAATGTGTTGTGCAAGCAAACAGTGAAAAACTAACGTTACCATTGCTGGTGTCGATCCACAGTTCAAACATAAGGGACTCGTGGCCTATGGAGAACACGTGCATAAAATCACTTTGATTTGACGTTTCTTCTTTATTTGTAGATTCCCTATTGACATTGTCGTCTGGATCTGGGGGGTCGTCGTGCCATTCGTCTGTTTCATCTGTAACATTAATAATTATATGTAAACAAAGTGTTTTTGTCAGCACCGCTTCAAATGAAACACAGTTTTAAGTGCCCTATGAAAGGCTAATACAATATTTTTTTTCACAAAAATGAACAAGTGATATATTCAAACAAAATAAATAATAAAATTATCATTGTAAAATAAAACGCCATTTGTCAAGAACAAAGCACGCAGACATAAACCTTTTAAAGGGAAACCGCCGGCAAAGTTCAAAGTTTATACAACTTTGTAGTTAACGTTTAGTAATATTTTTGTAGTAGTATGTGTTTACGTCATTGGTATCTATGCGTAGCTGTGTTACACGAAATACGGGTATGGATAAACATCATGAAATGAAAAAAAAATATGGGTTTAAAATATTTTACCCTATATGCAGTTTTCGTAAAAGGAGCGCTGACGCTGCCCTGTATATATATTTTAAATTCCTAACTGGAAATCCCCATTTCAATTTGGGAGATTTTCGTTTCTTCGCTGGAGTAGACAAACCACATAAGAAAATAATTAATTTAAAATAATAGTTTAACTATTAAGAAATATTTTTAAGACATTTTACGTTTTATTTTCTGCTCAAAGCAATCCTCGTGATTGTATTCATACTGAATGTTGCTTAAATAGATGAGGACACTTGTATTGTGTTTGATATCACTAGTATTGATTAAATTTTATTTATTAAGATCTATCCTAGTAGACTCACCAAGACCGTACATTATTAAAATAAGTTTTTAATGAGTGTTTGTTATTTACCAATATCCTCATTATGTCTATGTACACTCTGCGTTCCACATTGTGGTGGGTCTCGTTTCAGCCACATGGCAACAGCGAATCCTTGTAACCACGGCGCCCATCCCGCGGAACCTAACGCTGCACGCACCGCGCCTTGAGACCATGGTGACGATATTCCTGTAATAATATGACTGTATTGACATCATTAGTTCTTGAATAATGATTGATGATTGAATTCATTCCTTTAATATTTCTATAGGCAGTTAATATATTAAAAAAATACAGATAATATTTATGTGGTCATAGACTATGTGTATGATGTAAATATAATTTTACTACCAAAACTTAAAAAAATAAAATATTATCGTGGTAAATAATGTGTTAAGTTGACCTGCACGCGTATGCGAATAGCGCAGCCGCCGCGCCGCCTGCTCCGCTTGCTGCGCGAACGACGACGCCGTCGCCTCGTCCGTTACGAAGTCCTCTGAAACGTTACACTTGACCATTCATATACTGTGGAGAGAGAGAGAGAGAGAGAGAGAGAGAGAGAGAGCGACGTACCGGGGTCGGCGCGCACCGGGTACCGCAGCGCGCAGTCGGGCGCGTGCCCGTCCAGCACGCTCGCCAGCACGCGCGCCAGCACGGGCAGCAGCAGCGCCAGCGGCGGGCGCTCGGCCGCCAGCAGGCGCAGCAGCGCGCGCGCGTCGTCGGCCGCCAGCCCGCCCGCGCCCAGCGCCGCCACCAGCTCCAGCACGTGCCGCTGCAGGTCGGCGTGGCGCGCGGCGCCGGCGGCCAGTAGGCGCGCGGCGGGCGCGGCGGGCGCCAGCAGGCGCGCGAGCAGGCGCGGCGCGCGGCCCGCCCACGCGCGCGCCAGCCCCGCGCACACGCGCCCCACCTCCGCCGCCTGCCGCGCGTCCTCCCCCGCAGACACCACCCTGCAATCGTTCAATGGAATTTGCATATGCAGAAGATACATTTTACCGCGTTATCTCAATCCCGTTTTTGATTGTTGTCGGATAGAAGTTTTATTAATTCTTTTGCTATTAAAAAATTTCCAGAAACGCTTTATAAAATAGTAAATTTTTATATTTGTTATAGTAAAATTGTTATATTTATTATAAGCGTCAGTAGTCAATTTGTCACAGCGATCGCTAATCAATTTCACAGAAATTTCATCCATAGGATTTTCCCCTTCACGCTTTATCCCTAGCGGGGTAGTCAGAGAGAACGGAGCGCCAAACGGTCTCTACATACCTCTTTCGCCTCGTCCAATGTCATCAACCTCTTCATACATGCCCTCCGGGGGGTCCTCATGCTTTTTACGTGACCTTCCTCCAGTATCTTTGATACTATGTTTTCGAAGGTCAACCGAGGTCTACCTACCTACCTCTCTTACCACTCACTTTTCCATCATAAATCTTTTAATGTGTTATTTAATCTAAGGCAGATATTTATATGATTTCTGTTTTAAACGCGGTACAAATGTATTGATGGCCTTCTTTAATATATCATTAAAAAAATCAACCATGTTATGTAAATCATCATCAATCCACAATAATCTATAACAATCTATACCGTATAAATATTTTTTTATACTGAATGAGTGAAATCTAAATTTCACTCAATGTTGCTTAAATTAAAATCGGCAAAACAAATCTGTACATATAATGTTGATCATAGACTCTGTTACAGTTACTTAAAAAAGTTCCTAATAAAAAGTTTTTATTTAGGGTGGTGGAATATATACTACATATAAAAAAAACTGCCGAAGCAATTTCAAGTTTGGCACCTCAATAACAACCCAAAATTTCCTCGCAATGACTTTCCCACTTTACAATTCTATTAGATTTTATAGTTTTTAATAATGCTACTGAGACTCCTACACAATACATTTTATTACTAAGTTTACAGTTACTCTGGTTTTTTTCTATACGCATTATACCTCGTATCAAATAATCAAAGCTGCCAAAAATTTAATCATTTTTCCGGGTTTCTGTGAGTATTATAATATAATAAGTATTAATTGAATTGTTTCTGAAAATTTCGTAAGTTTTTATTCTTACTATCCATGCAAAGTAATGAGGTTACCACATCACTTATCAAGGGCTACATGCTCCTAACTATTATTAAATCGGTGTTATCATCTTTTCTCATAAAGATTCGACCGTTCCTTACCCAGACGTATTTGTATTTTTTTTGCCTTCGCCTTAAACCTTGCCGCAATGTGGAGGTCTTTTTTCGTAGAGTGTATGCCGTGCTATACTCGGGATATACTGTGAAGCTAAAAATGATAATAAATAGAACAAAATACATACTTCTCAATAAGCTGTGACAATATATCAACTACGATGACACATAGCTCAGGATGCGCCACCAGAGCGTCCTTGCCGTGCTCCGTGTCGAGCGCGCCTTGTGCTTGTGAATCTGTGGATATAACAACAAACGTAACTAATCTGCCATTCATTTAAGAAATATGTAAGACATGAACTATTTTTAACATTTTTAGTATTATTTCACATTTAGGAACGAAAGATACTTTTTTAACCCATAGTTTGAAACTGTGCTTGTTTGCGAAATTCGTTCTAATTTTAGATAAGCGAAAAGACAAATAATAAGAACTCCCAGGTCTCTCACACTATCGCAATATGAATATATTCTTATAATAATATATTTAATTTTTTAAATACTTCAGTCTGATTATGAAAAATATACCGCTGTATCATTAGACTAATCAAAAAGAGACTTACAGGTGACATTGTCTAGTATGGACAGCGATTCTGACAATTTCTGTGACTTCAAACTAGTGGTTATATCCAGCTTGCTGATCTCGATATCTGCCTGTAAAAAATTGATTAACATAACGAAAAAAATATATTTTTTTAAGTCTCCATATTTTCATAAATGCCTGTTAAAATAAACTATTAATAACTAAAAATCAATCATTTGTATATGGAAAATAACCTCCATAAGATGATTATTCATACAGCCAAAAATTTAATAATTATATAATGTATCATTTTCTCAGAAGATAATAAAAACAAACCTAACGAATACCTTCATTTTCTGTAGACTGTAGTATACAGATTAAAATTTATACATATTTTTAGCGCAATCAGCGCTTTTCAGATCATGTACTACTCTTATACGAAATATCATAACAAGGTAGGCAGAAAGAAGACGCCGTTGCCCGTGCACCGCCTTATTTACCCTTGAGTGAAGTTTAGTTGTCATATAAGAATTTAACTTATTTCTGTTGACATATTTTGCTTTATATCATGGTTTCCTTAATCGTATTAACCTTCGCTACGTAATAACGTAATTATAAGCTGAGTGATGTTATTATTCTTCACCTTCAACATATTATATTCATCAAGGGCCTGGGGCCAAACGAGAATTTTTACTTGTGAACTATTCGGAAGTTAAACGAACGTGAAAGTTTTATGCCCTTATTCACGTTCAAACACAAAATATATAGATATTCACATTTTACAGAGTTGACTTTTACTCCCTCTTACCCGGGAAAATAAAAAGAAGAGAAATCTAGGGAAATATTAATATATTATATACAATTTCCATATATACAATAGCCTACAAATACTAAAATAAAACGATTCCCATATAATAGTCAATTGCTTGTTTATAGCTTTAAAGCGGTGATACCTACAGTATAAATTAGTAGTAGTACAATAAAAGATCATGTAAAAAAGAATGAAAATTAAAGGTATATGTAATATAATAAACCATTTGGGAATAGCAATGATATGGAATTTATTTTATTAAAATATGTTGTCTTATTTTTTTTTTGAGTTTAACATCGTAACCGTACTGGTCATTAATATTAAAGATTATGGTAAAGTTGTCAAAAAATCAAGTAAGTTTATAAGCGTTATTCACACACTTCGAAAGAATACCGCTATGTTTGCATTTGATTCGGAATTTTAAGATATTGAACAAGAATTCATCACACAAATTATAATATCACTTTTATTATGCTTTAAAAACATAAAATAATAGGTAAATATTTTTCTTTAAAACTTAGCAGCGAGAAATACCAGTGAAAGTATACCTACTCATGTGAACTATAAAAGACCTAAAACTCACGGCAACTTTGAAAGTTGACACTTGAAATCCTTGTTACTGAAATTATTGCGTTAATCACTGTTACCGTGATAGTGTCACGACAACAAACAAACATATAAATATATATAATATAGGTATAACCACAATATTACCATTACCTCGTAACCGTCATCCGGGCGGGGGTCGGTGTGCTCGCTGGTGTAGGGCGCCGCGCTGTCCTCGCTGGACGAGCATTCTGGGGAACTGCTTTCTGACCCGCAGTATAGTGGTGGGACCTATAAAATGACATAGATAAGTCTTTGGCTATATAACAAAAATATAAATTATGTTTTTGTTATATAGTATAGGACTTATAATTAAATCAAGTGGAATATCGTGCTGTGCTTTCCACTTATTGTTTGTTTCTCTTGGTAAACGAATTAAACAACGCATTACGTCAGGTAAAATAATTTTAAATATGAATATTTAAAGATAGTGACTACACCATAAAGTAAAAAGAACATATATTAAGATTTAATTCCACAAATCTCAATGTTCCAAAAACTTTCGACTATATTATTTAGTTATAAAAGAACTAAAAGACACGTTTTTACGTCCACAGTTCATGTCCAGGCTCCATCATCAGAATAGCTACACCAAGTGTGCTTCTATTAATTTAATGAGTCTAAACTCGAGTGGTTTAATAGTAACTAGTTGGACCATTCACGTCCTAGCTCCATTATTAAACCAGCTCGATGTTACAAGATTATTGTTTTGTCACTTAGTTACTTATAACTGAGAAGTTTCATGCTAACGTTACAAGTTATGTAGTATATATATATATTGTTACAGGTCGCCCTAACAAAAGCTGATAGATTAAGAAGAATAATTGATAGATTACTTAATAGTCATACATTATCACATCAGTTGATCAGTTTCATCATCATCATTCATCTTGCACTAAATACACAAATAAAATAATTACAAAATAACGAAAACAAAATATAAAAACTATTTCGAAATCTCTTTACAAGGCACGACAAGCTTAACTCGTACATTTAATTGGATTCCAATAGCGAGTCGACAACATCGCGCCGGCGGTAGTAAACAACTCGACAGTTCATTTTTCTCATAAGCCACTTATCCAATTATTTGTAAATAGGTTTTATTTTAGGTTAAATTATTCTATATCATGGTTTATTATTATGTTTCTATTGAGACCACATCTTTTGAAAAAGAATAGTGACGAAACACTTTGTTCTTAAAAAATAAAAAACTTTGGCTTAAAAAATAACGCTCATTTGGTGCACAATGCCGTATTTGCACTTTTAAATTATTTTTTTTATTGCAATTACAAGTAGGTACTTATTGTGCCAAATGAGCGATGGGTCACATACTTATTTGTGTAGTTTAGTTACTAGCTTGTGGGTTCGATTCCCACTCAAGAAAATAAATTATTTAATATTTTCATATTCGCCCTGATATCGAGACAAAGTACGGCGTTAAGTTCCGCCACTCAACACGCCTCCAGAATTCGGACGAAAGTGGTTAACGGATTTTTTTATGAGAACAGCCTGTCTTAACACTCGGTTCCCAGGTTCCCTCTGCTTACCCTGCTATGCGTGGGAAGCAGCGTCAAGCTGAGAAAAAAAGCTATTTGTCGTAATATCTAAAAGCTACTGAGCTGGGATACAAGTTAGTATTTTATGATAAACCCATGCACTGGTTTACAGAACCTGTCCCGGGACAAGATCGACACACAATGAAATATCAACTGCATACCTTTAATATATTTATATTTTAGTCAGAGTAGCTATCAAACGTTTTAGCTAGATTGATGACAACTTTGCCATATTTATGTAAAATCTTTATCGATTACATAAACACCGCAGAAATCATATTTCATTTATAATATTTCTATAATTGTTTATTTATGCTCAGAGCAACTCACAACTCACTCGACATAACTGTCATTAAGAATTATCAATGAATACTTCACTAAAAACCGTGTAATAAATAAACATAAAACTCCATCGACTCTCATATATGCAGGTGTGCTCGCCTCGTGCCTCCGCACGCGGCAGTTACATTGAATCTCTGTCTGACTGTAGCGCGACGGTTGTGAGTTCGATCCGCACTTGTTCCCATCAATTATTTTCATTTTCCAGCGTTACGACATAGTGTGGCGGAAGGCGGAGAACGGGGTAACTTAGATTCTCTCTGGCTGCTCAAGCAAGGTGCTTTATGCGATAAGTACCGTGAAGATTATATTAAATAGCATCTTTCAAATTGAGACATATCAGTCAAGTCATGTATGAACTCTACTAGCGGACTAGCGGTAGACCCACACATATCAGACCGGAAGCATAAATCAATAACAGATTACCTATATTTAGAGATACAACTTTTATTATCTTCAAGTACTTTCATTTCTTAATTTTATAGAGCTGAAGAGTCTTTATATTTTTTTTCTACTTATAGAAATTCCGATAAGTACTAAGTAAAGTCTATATTATAACTATAGGTTTTTCCAAAGTTTCATTCTAACATATAACTGTTGTTCGGAGTTGCTAGTATAAGTCAAACACGTAATTTACATAAATGTAATAATTGAGAAATATTGTGAAATTGTCATCCGCTAGAATCATATCTATAATCTGTTGTCCACGCACCGCTCAATTTTCGACAAATTGCGTACTGAGACTGACGGAACTCAACGCCGCAAATTAACTCTTTACGATTCTATATTAAAATGTATCCAACGACTTCTTCGATAGTAGTAGCTTCAACTCTCCTCGACGTTCATTTGGTTATTTAGCCCACTAACAATAAATACATGCAGGACAGCAGGAGGACTGAGTTTTTGCCCGTACCTTTTTTAACTTTTTCTAAAGTATTAGACATATTTGTTTAATTTTCTCCTGCTACTTGAAGTAGACCTAAGACTAAGACTTTATATTTATGAGGTAGGGTCGGGAAACGTTTATATTCGTCATAAAGTTGTTTCATAAGTTGATATATTGATAGTAATAGTGTAATGTACTTCCGAAAGACATTATTATGTTTTCCCTTTTATTTAGTAATACTTGTTTACAATAAACATACTATAATAATGGTAACATTCATGGAATATAGTGACATTGGTGCGGAACAGATTCAATATGCATATGACAATTTTTGAGATAATGAACGGTTACACAAAAAATATAATTTCAATAAAAAACTAAATTCAACAAAAAAAATATTCATGATTAAAAATTTTTTTCATGCTTATTTTTTTAAAATATAGATTTGTTATTTAATTTATGGTAACCAAAAGTTTTACATCATTAACACCCACACTACGCCTACAGAGCGGTACTTCTCTTGAGATATCATTTGAAAACTAGATGAACAAGTTTCAAGGAAGTCTTCGATATTTTTTTAAGTTATTTTTTAACTGTGATAGGCTAGTTAGCTATTGAGGCATAATGCACTCATTTTCTAGAACTAAAAAGTTTTTTTTTGTATTGTAAAGTCAAATACTTCAAAAATTTTATTAGAGGTCAGTCGTGGCGCAGTGGTACAAAGTGTGACTGTAAAACCGACTGGTTGTGGGTTCGATCCCCACTCGAGAAGATGAAATATTTACTTAAATTTATATTTCCATTTCTTTGCTCTGGTGTTGAGGCAAAGCGCGGCGTTGAGTTCTGCCACTCAACACGCAATGCCTCCAAAATTCGGCAGAAAGTGGGGAACGGAGTGTCTTAATACTAGGTTCCCTCTGCCTACCCTGCTGTGTGCGGGATACAGCGTGAAGCTAACATATTCAGTTAAATTACAATCATCGGTTCAATATAATCCAGTTCTTCATTCCTAGTCGTACATCATAAACTGACGTAAACTCTACGTAAGCATGTCAGTTAGGCAAGTAGCAGACGAAACGTAAGGTACAACATTAAAGTACTTATGATATGTATGGATAGTACACATTTTTATAAGAGTTCTAGACGATTAAATATAACTTAATCGTTTCACACACGTGACACAAAATATTTGTTTATACAACAAACATTAATTCGAAAACCAATTAGTATTCCCATTTATTTGTATTATATATAGTGTTAATGTACACTTTAAATATTGTAAACACAAATACCAACATTTGCCTTAATTTACATATATTTTTAGATAAAGACTAGTATATAATTAAAAACAACAAGCCCGAAGTGTCACCTTGTTTTTGATTATTGATGGTCACAATAACTTATATTTCGTCAATAATATTATAGGTGTCATTATCATTGTAATATTTAATTCATATTTATAATGTATTTGTCATAATAATCATAATCGTTGTCTTAGTTTTATAAATATTTTCATCTTCTTCTTTAACAATACTAATTAAAAACCACGTGCTTAGATCAACCATTCAAAATGTAATTGCGTCGAAGTCAGATATTTGATAATTTTGATTAAGACTAAAGGAAACAGGATACTATTATTTTTATTGATCCTTTTGGCAATTTCAAAGTCACCTTGCACTACTTATAAAATATACTTATAATACATAAACATTTATTGTAAAATAGGAACAAAAAACCTGTGTCTTGACTTTCTTACAAGTAGGACGTCGGGATCTAAGTTATCCGTTTTGACTGATAATTTGATACCAATATAAACTGATGTATAGACCTTCATCTTAGCTTAGCTTCTCCTATCTTAGCTTCACGCTGTATCCCGCATATAGCAGCAGCAGTGAGACATTGCGTGTTGAGTGTCAGAGCGAGGAAATAAAAATAATTCATTCCGCCCTGTGGAAATCGAACCAACTAACACGTTTACAATCAGACCGTACTTACTGTTATGGGAACTCCATTCACAGGAGACTCCTCAATCCTAGACATTTCTACACTTTCACATACACAATGACAAACAATATTTAAAAAAAACTAATGTTATGTTCTAGACGAATAGAAACCAAACTGGTTTAACGCTATGCCATCAGCTAACTATTTCGGATTTCACAACACTTAATGACCGCTCAGCCGCTAGGAGGTTCATATACGCGCGCGCGTGTGTAGTGGCCGAGAGCTGAACTACGAATACGGGTAACAGGTTGTAAAGCCTGACCGGTCCTAGTTTCTAATAATGTTAGATCGATATCTTCCGGTATATCTGACCTCATAGCGTTAGATAGCTCTTTGAGAAAACGAAATCGAAATGCTCAAAGTAATAAAAACCTTGTATATCATGTCAATGTCACATAATACTATAATTTGTTTTCATTTCAATGATATACGTCAAATCTATAGTTTTATTTTACAATTACGTGCGCCCGGACGCGGGTGCGACTTGAGGATAGCGCTCTCTATCACATTTTTTGGGTAATTATTTGGGGGTACATGGGGGTACAAACAGCGTTAATAAAGTATTTAAAAGGAATGGTGTGTGACCGATATATGTAGATGTCTCGATTTCGGCGGGACGTCCCCACGCAGGCGTGGTCCCGCATTTAGTAGATTATTCCACGCACTTTGAGAAATCTTTTTTACTTTATATTAAAGATCAAAGAATTGTGATATTTTTCCTATCTATCTACAATAAACGGACAAGTAATAGAAATTACTGGTATTTATATATGTTTTTTGCACCACTTTTACCCAATACAATATCAAACAACACAAATTACAAAGATACCTACGCTGCGCGCTTCGCATTTTAGGATAATCTTATATAAGTATATATATAATAAGCTGTAAAATGTTTACAATGCGACCTTGCGAACTAGCGGTTAACATATTAAGACTAAAGTTGAAACAAGAAAACAATCAAATCAGAGAGCATACAACATTTTGGGCTTTGAGATTCGTGTATTAAAGGATTTTATAAGAAAGTAAATAATATCTCTATTCTCTCGTAAGTAAATTTAATTTTCATGTCATAGGTTAGGTGCACGTAATAAACCTTTATTTGCAGTTTCTAAATGTAATACGAAATATGCCTCTATTACATATATCATTGAAATATGCCTTTGTGTCACGTGCATGCGAGAATTGTTACTTTAAATATAATGAATAAGACATATTTAATTTAAATTTAATTTATTTTTGGAACTGTTTTAAGAACCTTGTATAAATCAAAACTTATATCAAAACAAAAAAATATAACGTATTTTTTATGAAAAAAAGACAAACGATCGTTAAAAGTTATTTATCATCAAGACGAATTAGTTATTTAAATAAATAATACATAGATAGTTATAGCTTTGAATCAATATATAAAAAAGTTAGTGTTTTGGTCTTTTTACCGCCAGTTTGATTGCTATTTTGCAATACTATTTTGTTTAAAATAAAAAAACAAGGTAAACTGTAGTAAAAAAATGCCATAAGTGTAGAAATAGAAAATAAAACACATTTTATTGTTTTTATAGCTTAAATGATGGTAGATACACCATAGCGCCAAACGCGACGTCTTCTGTCACCAACACTTTCATACAAACCCTCCAAGGGGTCTTAAGTCTTTGAATTATGTATTACACTACTACTATGTATGTACATATCTACATATATTATTTTTTTAATGTTCTGCCATTTTGTTACGTATACTTCAAGACAGGCAAAAAAAACATAGCTTTATGATAGTCTTTTTTTTACTCTCTGCCCAATTTCAAGATATTACGTGTTGAGTGGTACATTTTAACATCACCAGTCAGTCAGTTATTTTAACTGACATACGAATCGAACCCACCAGCATCGCGTTTATAATCATACTTTTTCTTCAAATGGCATCATTATACATGTACATATATCCTACACCTACCCTCACATTCAACGGCGCAAGCGTCGGCAAGGCAGGCCCGGCGCTGGGCGCGGCGAGCGCGACGCCCACCAGCGTGTCGCAGAGCGCGCGCAGCCCGCCGTGCGCGCTGGCGTGTGCGCTCAGCGCAGTGCGCACGATGGCACAGCTTGTGTCTTTTGATCGACCCCTTGTTTCATCTAGGAGCAAATATTTAAACAATTCAATGATTACAAGAGATTTTTTATAATTGAGGAGAATGACGAAGTTTTAGGCATATTTATTATATAGACGAATAACTTTTCGTCAATTCAAATCCTGCGTTAAAATTTTCTTGTTTACTGATTATTTTTATATGTGTGCGTGTAAACAAAATATCAAAATAGGAGGGACATCTTATAGTTGGTTTTTAAAAACTGTAGTATATTGAAGTAATATGATATTTAAGTATATGCTTATATTTAGATTGTTATTTCGGAAAATTATAAATGTCATGGTCGCAACATTCGCAATATATAAAAACGATGTAAAATTAACATTATTGAATAAACTAAAAATTAAACTAAACTAGCTTCACGCTGTTTCGATAGCGAGGTAGACAGAGAGCAGAGAGCGCCAAACGCTACGGTCCCTGCATACTTCTTTCGCCTCGTCCACTGTCATCAACCTACATGCGTGTTTACCTGTTCATGTTAATTTTAATACATGTTCTCCGAGGGGTCCTCATGCTTTTTACGCGACCTCCCTCCATCTTTGATACTATGTTTTCAAAAGTCAACCGAGATCTCCCCCTACCTCTCTCACCGCTTACTTTTCGTCATAAATATTTTTTGCCGTTATTTCATCATTAATTCGTTCGACGTGCCCAAACTAGCTGAGCACTTTATTCTTTATTCTCACCGTGGCATCCTCGCTAGTACTTGCTATTCTGTATATCTCTTCATTGCGGATTCGGTCAGCTAATCTGACTCCGCATACCCCACGAAGAGATCGCATCTCCACAGCATTCATCTTTTTTCCATTCTTCTTCTGTAACCCACGTTTCGCTGCCGTATAACAGCGTCAGTACCAACACTGCATTGTGTATGGTCAAACGTGCAGCTGAGCTGACGTTTCACCCTCTTACCATTGTAGATAAGACACCGTTAGGTAACCCTGCTAAGGCATCCTTAGTTAACCCTGTTACCGGCAACAATCTTGGCATGGCTTTCCGCATCCATCTCGTATTTTCCTATCACTACTGAACTTATTCCCCAAATAGAGATAGACCACTTCATTAGAAAACACACAGCGAGGAGACGTCTCTACGCAAAGCCTTTCACAGATCATTGTATGCCCAATGAATCGAATGGCTCTATGTTGCATGCAATCAAATGGTTCAAGCTGATACTGGGGTGTACCAGCCCAGAGTTGAGAACATTACTCCATATGAGGCCGAACCTGGGCCTTATATAGGGGCAATCGGTGTTTTGGCGTGAAGTGCCGTATCGCTCTGTTGATGACCCCCAGTTTCTTCGAGGCCAACTTGGCCTTGCTTTCCAGATGATCGCAATACTGGCAGTCATTCGAAACATTAAGGCCCAATATGCTGATACTGGGCGCGGCTGTAAGGAAAGTGTTTTGAAGGATTGGCGATACGATAAATGGGGTATTTTTAGTGTTTAACGCGCAAACTTGTGTCTTCAGTGGTTAAACTGAACTAAGTTACTTTCACTCCATGAGGAGACATTCTCGAGGGATGCCTCAACAGAAAACACAAGTTTATTTCGTTACTGTTCAGCGTTTTCCCGGAGTAAACAGCGTCCACTGTGCTATCCTCTGCATAGCAATGAATGCTAGAATCCTCTAGCATGTCATTATTATGCAGAAGAAACAGTGTAGGGGACAGCACGCAGCCTTGGGGAACGCCAGCGTTCACGGGGATATATTCGGAGCAAGAACCTTCGACAGCGACCTTGATGCTGCGCCCCGTGACAAAGCTGGCGATCCACTTACATAAATTCTCGGGAAGCCCATAGGATGGAAGTTTAGCAAGGAGCGCCCAATGCGACACCTGATCAAAGGCCTTCACTATGTCCAAACTAACTGCCAGGCCCTCTACCTTGCTTTCAATAGCCGCAGCCCAGCGGTGGGTTCGGTAAACCAGAAGATGACCGGTTGAGTGACCATGGCGGAAGCCATATTGACGGTCATGAATCAATCGATGATCCTCTAGATAAACCAAGAGCTGCCTATTGGTTTTGAGAGTAGGGAGGTGATAGCAATAGGCCTGTAGTTAGATGGATCGGAACCATCCCCTTTCTTCGTGATCAGGTGGATAAGAGCGCTCTTCCATAAGTCTGGGACTACACCGACTGAGTAAGAGTGCCGAAACAAACGCGTTAGCACCGGTGTCAGGAGCACAAGAACGGAACACTAAGGGAGAGATGCCATCTGGCCCGTTCGGCTTATAGATGTCCAAAGAAGACAGAGCTCGCCTTACAACTATTTGGTTGAACTTAACCTCAGGCATTAAGCTCTGGCACCGCGGGATGGTCGGCGGTGTTGTTCTGTGGTCATCCAAAGTCGAGTTCGAGGCAAAGAGAGCGCCCAGGAGATTGGCTTTCTGTTTTGCCTTGTGGACCAAGATGTCATTTCCTGTGCGTAATGGAGGAAGCGAAAGGCTGGCTAAAGTTGCCAAGTGCCGCCTTTGAGAGTTTGTAGAACAACGTACAATTACAGGTAAAAAATGCTTGGAAACCTAAATAAGTTATCTATTATATTTTAGATTTTTTTTACTTAGGTGGCCTATTTAGGCAAGCATACAAAAATATTATCTAATTTCAAAAATACAGTCTAAACTGATAATCTTTTTTAACTCGGCTAAGAAAGCCATTTGTTAACCTGAATTACTCATTAAACATTGTTTGTGTACCTAAAACCAAAACCAAAATAGCAGGTAATCTGTCTCGAAAAATGCGTCGTAAGCCTGATGGAAGGTTAATAGTTCATAGTAATTAGTTTAGGAATATAATATATTTATAGGTTTAAATTAGCTATATTGATAGTTTCTTCACGCTGTATCCCGCATACAGCAGGGTAGGCAGAGGAAACCTAGTGTTAAGACACTACGATCCCCACTTTCTGCCGAATTCCGGAGGCATTGCGTGTTGAGTTGCAGAACTCAACTTCTTAAAGACGTTTGAAAATACCTATGCTAACGTACCTTTGCTAATACATATAAAAATAAAAATGGGCATTGTGTCATAGTGTCACAGGCGTACCTTTTTTCTTTTTGGGTCTGCCTTCTTCATCTATCCTTCTCCATCTATCCTTCAGAGAGCTATGACAACAGAGCAGCGTGCCCTGGGGATCTCTGACGCAGACATTTTGTGATAGCTTGCGTCGCTTTATCCCGGGAACGTGCCAGTTTGAAAATGAGCTTCTATCGACAGTTTCAAGTTTATCATATAGCGGTGATAAGCTCTCGCTGCGGGCTCTGGCTACAGCTCTTTTATTAGAACTTCGCTAATAAGTACTGCAGTCTGTTTTCATGAGAGTTGGATTGTTGCCATTTCTTAAAGGCAGCCTTCTTTTCACTAGTCACACTCCCGAGTTCTGCGAGTTCTTGGAGCTTCTAAGGGAGGACGTGTCATCACTTCCTGTCGATGACACGTCCTCTCTTAGAAACTCCAAGAACTCGCATGCCCGCCGCAATAATTGCCGACTGAGCTCGATTCCAAGCATACTGAGCAGTCTCGGTATTAGTGAAAAGATTATGACTTTTCACCTCTGCCAAAAAGTCGGTTTGCAACTAAGAGTAAATTGGGTAACAAAGCCGCTTACAATTAATAACCTAGTAATTTTACCTACAGATAGGTAAACATAAGAAAAATTCCTCGCTCATCAACAGGGCAGCCAGGGTCAAACGTTGGTAGCGGAAACCCAATCAAGTGTGTAAAACGTGACGCGGCACGTTGCACATACTTTACGCTGTGGTAATACTACATCGAGTAGGAAGCCTCTTAAGCTCTTTCATAGATATCTTATTACGCGCTTACTTCATTACTGAGCACAAATTATTAATTACTGTAACTACGTATTTAAATATGTGTTTTTAATTGTAGGAAGACATTGTCCTTAAAATAAATATTGTAATACTACTTTTAAGTTTATTTATTTTTACATTTTCCCGCTCTGGTAGACAAAGTGCGGTGTTGAGCTTCGCTCATTGACGCAAGGTGTTTTGAATTCGGGTGGAAAGCGGAGAACGAAGTGTTTTAACACTATAACTCTCTACCTACCTATAAGTGGGACAAAGCCCGGAGTTACAAAAAAAAGTTAATTATAGGTAATTCAGTATATAGGAGTTTTTTTAGACGGTAGTTTTGTATGAATGACAAAATGCATTAAATTACAGCTTCGAAACTTTTTATATTTTTTTCAAAAATATAATTTATATTAACCTTACTAAAAGTAAAATACATTTTATATAGATAAATAATATAGATTTTAGAAACTAACGCGTATTGGAAATAGAAATACTTTTTTATAGACTTTCTTTTAAATTATTTGTTCCGTTCCAATGATGATGGAACCTTTGTTATTTAAATTTCACTTTAATTTCAAAACACGACAAACATATTAAATAACATAGCTTTGTATACCTAAACGGAAATTATGTATTTCTGTTTAAGTACACAACTCGAACTCGAACTTATACCGTAAAATATATTCTACCATGAATTTGAATATTTTAAAAGTTTAAAGTAAGTAATTTAAAGTAGAATTGCCTTGAAATGTCTAAATAATTTACATATTAAATTTTATAGCAGTACCTAATACCTATTCTAATCGTATGTAGACAACGATCGTTAGATGAGTCATTTGCGAAACAATGCGTGGAATTTAAGTTAACCGCAACCTATCTGGTTACCAGCACTGGTTGGGCAACCCACATTAAATACAAAATATTAACATAATTATAATTTTAAACTTACACTAATTTACATTGTAATCGTTGTGTAATCTCTTTACTAGTGCCACGTTTTCTTACCCATATAGTCGAAGGTAAGGCAAGGGACGTTATAGTCATAGTGTAATATTCGCGATATATAAGGTCGGGGCAAAAGTATTTTCGTATTGTTCATACAAAGGAACATATTTGTTTTAGTAAAATTTTTTTATTTATTTATAATATGTATGTGCCGTTTTGATCTATGACTTGTTGCTATCTTATGGGTAGTGCCATAATCCCATTCCTGTAGTTTTAATTTTGAGATTTTGGATTTAAAAAATCTGACAGGTAGTGTTCAGTTTTCTTTTGAGGTTAGCTTTATGCTTCCTAAAGAGTTTTGCAATGACCGAAACAGGTGAAAATCTGATGGAGCAAGGTCAGGGCGTTACGGAGGATGCACCAACACAACCCAGCCAAGCTCTCTCAATTTTTGCTGCGTGGCTATAGATGAGTGCGGTCTGGCGTTGTCATGGTGGAACACCATGCCCTTTCTATTTACCAGCTCCAGCCGGTTTTTCTCAATAGCTTTTTTTAACCTCCTCAGTTGCTGACAGTAGAGGTTAGAATCGATAGTATTACCCGTTGGCAAAAGCTCATAGTGGACGATTTCTTTCCAATCCCACCATACACATAGCATCACATTGTTCCAAATCAGGCCGGGATTTGCTACGGTCGGTCGGGCTTGTCCATGCTTCGATCATGATCTTCTTTGCACATTGTTATCGTAAGTCACCCATTTTTCATCACCCGTAATCAACTGTTTAAGAAATGGTTCGGAATTGTTACGTTTCAACAAAAAATTGCAAATGGAAACACGTTGCATTAGGATTCTCTCAGTGAGATCATGTGGTACCCAAATGTCAAGTATTTTCTTGTACCCAGACCTTAGCAAATGACGTAAAACTGTTTTGTGATCAACATTCAGTTCTTGAGCAATGTCTTGTTCTTGAGCTACTAATATGTCGATCTTGCTCGACTTTCTCTAAGATGGCACTGATTTTATCTGTGACCTGGCGCCCAGAGCGAACTTTACACATCATAATACGTTACGAAAACTTTGGGAGTCATACGCTGATAGCACTGTAAATAATAGGTACTATATTACAATATCTGTAGAACTTACATATATAGGATGGAAGCGTCTGCGCTCTTTTTACAGGAGCAGCATATAGGGTAAAATATTTCAAACCCATACCTAAAGAAATTAATCAAGATACCTCAACAGTTTAGACTAGAGGTCGCAATCCGGGATATCGGACCAAGTATAGGTCTTAAAAATCCCGGTTTTAATTTTACAAAAAACCGGCATTTTCGATATTTTCGAATTTTCCAAAGTTAAAAGTTAGTTATCCGAATTAAAACATGCCTGCTATTAAATCCAGGCTTTTTTAAGATATACAATGGTACATAACATACATCGGCAAAAGTAAGCGATGAGTTTTCCTCAAAATCTGGA